>JARJLF010001271.1:0-88058 GCA_029378395.1 Mycena leptocephala | reverse complement strand
TGGCGACTACCGGAATTCCGCACGTCGAGAAGATAGTCCAGCTCTGTGAGAAGCACGATAAGGCTCAGAGTGAGGTTCAGGTTGTCTTCGTTGCAATCGTGCCCTTGGGAACGAAGCCATGCTCCTCGCGCCAAAGGACACGGTTTGCAACCAATGGCAATACTACAGCCTTGAGCTCAATCTTCCGGGAGCCAACGACTGGTAGGGCAGCCCGAAAGGCCAATCTTAGCGGTGAAGGGCACCCCTAAAGGCAATATTACATGTTCATCTGCGGAGGCTGTAAATTTGTAATATTTTGTATCTGGTGCGGGCTTCGCGGGGAGCACCTCACGCGTTTTTTGGACTACTTGTTTTTTCGCGCTGCTATCGTACTGCTGTCTTTGGATATTGCTGTCGTACTTGCTGTCGTACATTATTATATATGCTCAATGTCATGACTTTTTTTATCTTGGTTGTGCTCAAAGTGGACGTCCGGAAAATTCAATATTAAAAGGTATATTTGGCAACGCGTCAGTGACACGTGATTCAATCGTCTTTCAAATCGTCTTCAACTTGATGTGAGCCATTATACGGCCACATCCTGCGGAGAACACAGAGGAGAGCGCGGTACTAATTAGTACGAGCTGCTCCCTCCCTTCTTCCGGCAAGCAACGATTTCAAGCCAGCATGCGGAAGAGAGCGCAGTACCAAGTACGAGCTGCTCTTCTGTTCATCGGTCATTTCTTCCGCCTCGACCACGATGTAATACATCGTGGCTCGCTCGGCGGGGCGTTACCCATGGAACAGCCTGCAGAGAACACAGAGGAGAGCACGGCACTAATTAGTACGAGCTGCTCCCTCCCTTCTTCTGGCAAGCAACGATTTCAAGCCAGCATGCGGAAGAGAGCGCGGTACCAAGTACGAGCTGCTCCTTCCGTTCATCGGTCATTTCTTCCGCCTCGACCACGATGTAATACATCGTGGCTCGCTCGGCGGGGCATTACCCGTGGAACAGCCTGCGGAGAACACAGAGGAGAGCGCGGTACTAATTAGTACGAGCTGCTCACTCCCTTCTTCTGGCAAGCAACGATTTCAAGCCAGCATGCGGAAGAGAGCGCGGCACCAAGTACGAGCTGCTCCTTCCGTTCATACAGTCATTTCTTCCGCCTCGACCGCGATGTAATACATCGTGGCTCGCTCGGTGGGGCGTTACCCGTGGAACAGCCTGCGGAGAACACAACGATTTCAAGCCAACATGCGGAAGAGAGCGCGGTACCAAGTACGAGCTGCAGCTGCTCCTTCCGTTCATGCGGTCATTTCTTCTGCCTAATACATCGTGACTCGGCTCGGAGGGGCGCTACCCGTGGAGTCTGGAGAATCTGCCTCGCTTCACACACGGACTTCATAATTCATAGCACACAGACGGTACATGTTGTATTCGACCATTATTCTATTTCTCAAAAACGATTTAGCATCCCCAGGCCAAATACGACGTTCTGGTAAAGTAACGCCAGCGTCAGAAGCAGCGTAATGGCGTGCACCATCGTCATGAAGTGGCATGGCATGCCAGCGACACGACGCCCCGGGCTCCTTTGCCATACATATATTCCATTCGGTGTTCCCGCGGCCTCCGCGTCATAAGATTTCGCCGCGAAAAGTGTGGACACTCCATTACATTCGGTGGCCTGGATTTGACCATCAGTTGAGGCACAAAACATGGGGTACAGCCTTACTGCGACGGTTTGCACCCACACGCTTGCATCGATCCTGAGATGGGCAACCGTGTCGCCGCTGGGTCGATCGAAAACGTAGACGACCCCATGATCGCTACCACAAACAATCTTTTGATTCTGGTCCGCAAAGCAGACCCTCAGCGCCTGGCTCCCCTTTCCCTTGGTCCTTGGGATCGGGAAGGACTTGATCCTGACATGGCTGTTGCCTTGAAGGCGGTGGACGTCGACTCCACTCGAAGGATCCCCAATGCACATCGCCGTTTTACTCGAGTCGAGACAAGCATCACCGCTGCAAGCTATTAGTTTTTTCTATAAATGGAAGAGGACTTGGCCACCCACATCCACTGGCCGAGGTTCCACCTTTCGACGACTTCACCAAGACGCAAGACGTCGCTTGACAATTCAAGTCAGCCCGTGTAACACCAGTCATTGCACCACTCACACGTGTCCGCTGTACAAGTTGAAGATAAGAATGTCTCGCTCATTGCCGTTCGTCGCACCGAACGCGATGGCTTTTGGGGAGCCGTTGGGAATGGACTTCGAGTAGAGCAATGAGAGGTTCATAGTGACGTCCAGCGTGTAGACCTGGACAACACCGTTACGGTTACAAACTGCAAACCTGTTCGAGACTGCGTCGAATGCGAAGCCGGTTATTTCCCCAGGATTTGTAGTGCGCTTGCATATGACCTCTTCGAAGTCTGGTGTCGTCTGTTGCGAGTCGTCAGCCAAAAGCATATTGCTATGACGCATGCTCACCGTGCCCTGTCTCCAGCCCACCACGTATCCCTCTCCAGTTCCGTGGAATAGCGTGTTGCCAGGGTCATCGGCGCGCTTGATCCACAAGACAGCGCTCGTGGATCCTCTGAGACCTGGGTTGCTGGGGCTGCGAAGCTGTCGCATTCGCTCGAGATCCCAAACCAGAGTGCCGTCAGCCCCTACATATTTGTTTCAAGATCAGTTCATGGAAAGTGAATTTCAGTGATTTAGAGACTTACCTCCGCTGGCGAGCAACTTTCCGTCGTCCGACGCGCCGAGGATGTCGATTGGCCCAGTGTGTCCTCGCAGTGTCTTGCGACATACATAGTTGTCGTTCTTCGATGATGCTTGAGGAAAGAGGAAAGCCATGGGGTGCGTATTTCACAGTGAACAGGTCAACTTTACTTAGAGGCAGTTATAGGGTTTTTCCGTCCTCGCATTTAACCGACTACTACTATGGGCCAATTGTTTCTTGTGGGGATAAACTCTGCTTTTGTTTCTGAAAATCACGCGCCAACTAGTACTGATCCGACGCATGTGCAATCTTTACTTGTAATCCACATGTAGCTAGATACAAAGGCAGGTCATTGTTTTTCGCTTAAGCCTGTGATCAACGCTGATGAGATAATAAGTTTGGTGAAGCGTTCAACTCGCTCCTTCATCCTCTGCGTCCCCAACATGCTCCCTACTATCATTCGGCACAATTCTCCGTACGCCGACGCGCCGCCGCCTCCACCCCCAGTTGTGATGCTACTGTCGGCGACAGTCCTTCACCTCCCCGCTTTCCAGCCCCTCCTATCGCAAGAAGCTCTTACCGTGACTCCCGCCCCAATGGCCGCAGATGCTAAGGCCGCCGGCAAGGTCAAGTCTTTCGCCTTCGCCGCAGCCGCCCCGAGGTCAAATTTGGCCCATCAGCTCAAGCTCTATCTTCTCGGAAGAGCGTTCCGCCTCCTTCTGCGGCCCCGTCCCATGAGCGTGGCGACAGTCCGCTCACTGAGATGGACGATGACGAGAGCGAGACTGGCGGCAGCTCCGACAGCGATGGCGGGGACGCTACCGCTCCCAAGATTGCTTCCCCCAAGGGCGTGACTCGGTTGACGCTCGCGAAGCACAAGGAGTGGGTCCACGGGCACCTGACGAATGAAATCACGGTGTGTCCTTCCTTCCCTTTCTCGTCCCAGTTCCTCAGTCTTTTTCGCTAGTCTCACGTACACCAACTGGCCAGGAAATTCCTGGATACCAGCGAAGTTTTTACCCACCAGGACCGTGCTGCGCTGAAGGATGTCTACCGCAGGGTGTGTAAATTTCTTGTTTCATTCAATCTCGATACTCATCTCGCACCCAGGCGAAGGTCGCTTACCCTGATCTGAGGAAGTACGACAACAACTGGCCCATCAAGTGCATCCTCCAAGCTCACCTCAAAATCACCAAGACCGCGTCGAAAAATGCGGCCTTCTCGAACTTGGGTCGGGTGATTACCGGGAAGGATAAAAAAACCAAGGCCACCAAGGTTCGTTATTTGCTTAGGTGTTGCTCCATTTTAATGGTGTATCGTAGGGTCGCCTCTGACTTAAGAGTCGCATATCGATATATTCGGACCAAGTCTAGATACGTTATATACTAGTACTTAACTTATCTAGCAGCATGTGTCATTAGCACGCAGAAACACGATAGTTGTGCTTGGCAGATAAGGGAGATTAGATTACCGTACGTGTCCCTTACGTGTCGTGCCATTAAAAGATCCACACTAGGTATCAGTGGCGGTGACGACTCGCAGGCTTCATTGACGTTGACGTTCTGCAAGGTGTTATACACCCGCAAAGCGCGAAAGCAATCGTATTCAGTGTAATACGCTGGGTTCGTGACGCCGTTCGGGTCATAACCAGCAATTTCTGATTTCATCGATAATAACAAGAGCGCAAGCCAAGCGCGAGCAGATCTAGATGGAGGTATATGCATCATCCAGCGGAGCTCATGATTTTTTGAAGACAATGGTAACAATTGAGATCTTGATGCGACACTGCGGGCAGTTCTCACCCATCCCGACTCCGCAATCAGACCTTCGCCTATCGCTGATCCAGTGGAGCTTATGACTTTTCGAGGACAATTGAATTCCGCCATCCCGACCTGGAGACAATATTGTGGTCGGTCGTGCGCAACAATAGCAAAAACAATAATGGGACGCGTCCCCGAGCATCTTCTCCTCATATTGGATCCTTTAATTCAAGGCGAGTCGAACGACAAGTTTCATCTTTCAACACCACCACCCCTTGCGCTATGCCCAGCCACAGACCGTACGTGGGCCCAACCTCGAACAAGGTCTGCTTTGTATGCCTGCCTTCCATGCGTGTACTGAAATGTGTCTGACAGAGCCTCCATAAATTAATCACTGCTCGTCTTTATTCTGCTCATCGCCCAGCTGCCTTGGTTTGTGTGCAGGCCCGCTGCGCTTCCAATAATCCTCAAGACGCACGGCTCCCCTTTGTGGAGACCGTCATGGGCGATTCCTCTACGCAGTCCCACATCCACGACGTCGCCGTGTACGTCTATCACCGACGCTCCGACGGTCGTAGCGCCATCTCGAAGTTTCGAGTATTTCTCAAGCGCCACGTCGACCTCCCGTATAATTGGCGGCTCGATCTGAGGGGCGACATTGTCATCATGCGCGTCGCATCCAAAAATCCCTTCTCGGTCATCAACTTGCGCCACTCGGACGCCGAGATCGCGGACTTTATAGTCGCATCGTGAGTGGATTTTCCCACTTCATATGAAATTTCTGACCAGAGCGTGCGTATTTCTGAATAGGCTCGCCGAAAAGTTGCGAGCATTTCAAGGACCGAAACACCGACAGTTGCGTGCGGATGTGCTGATCATGCAGCACTAGGGTGGTATTTGATAGTTTACTACAAATGGCACCGCATATCCGAGTTGTCTTTATATGATACTAGCTTTATACCCATATATGCTATAAATGAAATCTTACCGTCGCCTGCTGTCTTAGAAATTGTATGAATGAGAGTGAAATGTTTGCTAGTACTAGTACTGGTGGGGCGGATTAAATATATTTATTGAAATTTCTATCGAAGTACGGGCGACGCGCTGAATAATGACTGAACAATGGCCGATACCCTGGCAACTAGTACTATAATAACGAATAGCCGAAAAACAAGAGTGTCGGGACAAAGTCTAGTTCAGGAAGCGGCGGCAGACAAAAAGCGTCCAAATCGGGAAGCGGCGGTAGACAAAAACACCCAATTTTGGAAGCAGCATAGGGTGCGGATAAATACAGCGCGGACTCTTCGCCTTTGCTCCACCATCGGAACCTACCTCGCCTTTTTTTACCCGCTGTTATATCCATTCTTCCTACGGTCTGCACCGTTACACGTTCAAACAGTGGTCCGCAACGTTATACGTTCAAACCGCTCTTGAAGTGTTGTCGTATAACCATGCTCTCTCGCTCAGACTGACCGCAGTGTAGACGCCCTTCATGGACCACGATCATCCCATGGATGATGCTGCGACGTCCCTCTTGTAAGCGATTGGCATACGGATGAGGAAGCCTTGATACAGTTTTTGCCAGCGCCACCTGGACGAGGAAGTGATCGATGCCCATATTGTCCGAACGAAAGTGTCGCGGTTTCAACGCCCCGGCGTGAGGAATATGATGCAGTAAGTAGTTCTTCACGTCGTCAGATAGTCCTCATCTAATATTTGGACGTAGGCGAGGGAGAAGACAGCCAAAGCGAAGAAGAAAATCCAAGATCTCGAAGCCGAGCTGGTGGCCGCAAAAGAGCAGACTGTAGGCTTGCTGTCCGAATACAATGAGTTGGTCACTTCCTTCGCAAACACGAGGAACATGCGCAGGAGCTCGAGGCGCAGTTTTGGCTGACCAAAAGATAATTGAGCAGCAGCAGGGTGTGATTGCCAACGAGGCAAGTGTTTCAGTTCCCGTTACCGGGGATGCTCAGGCTACCGCTAGAGGGAGAACTTTGAGCGCACTGCAGCGTCGATGGTCGAAGCCCAGAAGCAGCTCATGGCCCAGAATGAGGCCATCGAGCGTTTAACTCGGGACGTGGTATGTTCTGTGTCGGGTGACTGTTAGTTTTACTGAATGTCCCGAGTCTAGGTCTATCGTACCAACGAGACCATAGACTTGAAGGTTCAACTTCGAGTGCCATCTGGCCCAGGCTTGGTTGCTCCGCGCAAAGGACGGGGCGCGAAATATCCAGTCCTTCGCAACACTAGCGACACGGCCCGAATTCCTCTTGATCCAGAGCCTCTTCCTGCCACAGCCGCGCCTTCAGCTGAGAGCCTGTCACCTCTCCAGATCAAGACGACGATCACAAAGAAGATGACGAAGGGAAAATCCGTTGGTCCGTTGAACCTGCGTCGAAGATGGACGTGAATTATTGGAATGTACGTGAAAGAGGGTATTGTTGCGATAACACACTCACCTCATATACCTAGGGCCAACTACGCGAGACAGTATACGAGAACTTCGGGGTAACCAAGCAGGCCGACTTCATGACACACGTCCCAGTCTCCCGCCAGAGGATGGAAGCTGCTGTCGTCCCCTTGGAGAACGAGTGGCTCTGGGATTTCTCCCGGGGTATCGTAAGTCAAAGTGGAATAAGGTCATGCTCCTCAGGGTGGTCAAACGACCCTAGAAAAGCACACCCCGGAGTCTGCTGCTTCTGTCGACGCCGAGTGGATGTTCCAACAGGCCGCGAAACAACTGGCGAGGATCAAGGAAGAATGGGCGCTCTGCTGCCGAGAGCGCTGAATGGTAGGGTGGAGACGAAAGAGGAGGCCGCCCCCGCGCGGTGGCGTACCTGATCGCTCAGCATGGCAGGAAGAAGAGCAACTCCTCGAAACACAGGGTATGTGTTTACAAATGAAAGCGTATACGGAAACTGACGAAGACTCCAGAAGTATGTCGTCCGCGTCTTGACGATCAGCCTCACCATCGAGATCAAGATCGCGGAGGGCGCAGTTGACGTAGGAACTTGGCAGAGACTCCTGGAGATCGTGGACAAACTCAAGGCTGTCGGCATGTCGTCCGAGGAGGAGGATGACACTGAGTATGAAGGACAGCCGATGACGCTTTACAGGGTTAAGATCTGCGTGTGGCGTGCGCGAGCGATCGCAGATTATTTGCGTCTTGTCGACAAGCAGACGGACGCGTTCGAGAAGCAGCATTGCGGAATATACAAGGCACTGAGGGCGCCTACTGATGACATCGGGAAATCTGCAGCGCCCAAGGGTCTCCCCGAGTGCATGTACAACGGCGAGTGGCTGAACACACTGGGGCCGCTGCAGTACGAAGACCTAGAGGTCTCGGAGGAGGCCTTTGCATTGCTTGTTGCCGCGACGAGCAGGATGGTCTAGGTAGACGTTTATGATTTGAGTCGGACAAAGTCTATTAGATACAAAGTATATCTAGCAGCATCAAGTATGTGAATAGCATGCAGAAACACGATAACTATGTGCTTACATGGGCCAAGACGAACAACGCGATTCAGCTATACAAATTTAAATGTTTTACATTTAATTTGTACAACAGGCAGCGCTTCCTGATGGGCCTGCAGCTGTCCCTCAATGTGTTTGGATAGCAATTTCGCGCGAGGAGGTGCCGCGCCTCCCAAAGGGCCTGCAGCTGGTCACCTCATTCAAGTTGGTTGATGGCGAGTGGCGAGAAGAGCGAGAAGATGTCGTGTTTTGAATTTTTTGAGGGCCAGCCCAGGAGGAACATCGGTGTGATCGTATAACAACCACACCGACGTCCAGAAACTGGGCGGGAGGAGGGACATCGATGTTGCTGTATAACAACTTACATCGACATAGAGACTTGAATTGAAAATTGGTTGACGGCGGACGCGTCACGGCGATCAATGAAGTGACGTGACGTGTTTACTCTCAATAAATTCCCTTCAAGTTTGCAAGGTGTCATACACCTGCAAGCCGCGAACTCTCTGAAACCTAAACCTCGCTCAGCCCAGCCCGTTTGTAACCAGTCGATAAATTGCCCTTGCATGGTGTGATACACCCGCAAAGTGTGATTATTCTGAAAGCATAGCGCCTGCTTGGTCCATCCCCTAACCAGTCCGATAAATTGCCCTTGCACGGTGTGATACACCCGCAAAGTGCGATTATTCTGAAAGCATATTCTGAAAGCATAGCGCCTGCTTGGTCCATCCCTAACCAGTCGATAAATTGCCCTTGCACGGTGTGATACACAAAGTGCGATTATACTGAAAGCACAGCGCCTGCTCACCCGTGCGTGCCTTTGCTTCATGCACTCCTAAACATCTAATTCATTATGCTCTACTAGATATCATCGTACAGAGCCTTCCCCAATATGCAACGTTCGGAAGTTAGTCCACTTCCACCGCGTACGTCCCTTTATTCCTGAATCCACGATCTGTCTCTGTCTAACACATTTTTGTCAGCCCTACGACTTTCATGGCCACTTTCGTCAAGGCCGCGATATTTTCACCGTCCACTGCGGCGACCAAACATTCATGCGCAATTTGCCCAAGCCCAGCGAGGCGCCCAGCCCGGTTCACAGCTCCATGAAAGGGGATTATCGCCACATAACTTGGACCTCTCATAAGATGCCATATCTCATTTTCTTGCCGCGTTATCCTCCGTTCCACGGGCCTCTCTTCCAACGTCTTAATGTCACCACCAAGGATGTACCCCAACGTTCCAATCCCACCGCAAAGCCGGTACCCCTCACGGTTTTGGACCACGGTTGGTGCCTGGATCCTGCCCTTGAGACCAAATGGGTTGAGCTCGAGAATGCGCTGCGGGCTGTCCTCCACGCCATGTACAGCTGGTACCCCGATTCACCATCGGAAGGGATGCTTTCTGTTCCCTTCCCATCGCAATTCGGATACCGCCAATCATGGCGAAGTCGTCAAGTGGCGGCTGAAGTTGTGTGGCACTCACGCGGCGCATTCCTGCCTTTGATGGCGACCATTACCATGATGTTCGTCCTCCTCGACAACCGATACGTGGATGGGTCTTGGCGGACTGGTGTGATCGAAGCCTCGAAGGTTCATCCGCAATGGTTCGCAGATTTAGAATCATCCGCGGTGGGCGATATGAAAACTGTGCGGCTCGGCGGGATAATCGACTTCACCTTCAACTCCTTGACCACACAGGATCTCTCGGCTGCAGGGCAACACCCAATCGATGCGCTGCTGAGTGCGTGTCTGGGAAAGCTCAATATCCCCCTCTATATGTACTGGGGGACAATCGACGAAACACCACAGTTCCCCATCCCTTCAGTTTTGAGGGAGAGGAGGTTCTTTCCCGATCGTCTGGAGATCCAATACCTCCACAGTTTACCGGGGGACGTGGCCTTCAGCGTCTGGGACTGCCGTGGCAAGGAATATGGTTCGCGGAGGAATACATTCCTCCAAACGTCACCTAGCTCAACTTCCGGCCTCGCTCTCACTGCTCCGTCCATCCTGCTGCCTGCCTCTACCACATTACCCTCGGATAATCCTGCTGGCAATGTTAACCGCTCCTTCCCCCCTGTAGACCCCCACAGTGGGCAGAAAGCAGGCGAAGACGTACACACGTTCTTCGCTCGCCGTAAGGCGAAGTACGAGACATGGACGGCGAATGAAACTTCGCAAAATAGGGACAAGCGCTTAGCACGAGAGGCTCATGCATCTAAAGGAGGCCCGCCGGGCAAGAAAGGGGCTACGGTTTTCATCTGGGAGGAGGAAGACGGTTTCCTCATTCGCAGATCAATCAATCGCGTCGCCGCCGCAGATATGTGGGATGAATACACTACGAACCAGCGGGTCTATGATAGTTGGGCGAATCAATGGGATCTCTGCACGGCGCTCGCACCAGAAGAAGAGGCTGGGGCCGATGACGACGGCCACGGCTACGTGGATATTCTCCACCCAGAACTTCAATTCCCTGAAATCCCCGACGTTCCACGCCCTCTTTTGCCCGAAGAACCCATTGGGCTGCACTCCACAGCAGATGATTTAGAGGCTGTGTACAACGGGTACAGTTTGAACGACGTCCAATCCTACGCTGATTTCGACGACGGCAAAGATTATGAGCCATACTTGGACTCGAACGATGTTCCGTCCTGTCGCTTCGGTTTCACAACCCCTGTCGCACCAGCTCAGTATCAGGAAGGGTTGCGAGCCGATTTCTACGGCAGATGTATGGGAGACGAAAAATCGCCTGTCCTTGAGTGCGCCGAATATGCTCATCTTCCTGCGCTGATGGCGTATTTGGTTAAAGCAAAATCACTCGAGGACGTTCCTCAGGAGTTGCTTGATCTTCGGCAGGATGAAGCAGATATTTCTGGCCCTGGGCGGTGCACGTGGAACGAAAAGTCTTAAACGGCCAAGCCTTCTATGTCATTCGGCCTGGTCCAGACGATGATCCATCCCTCTGCATTCTACTCCAGAGTGCAGCAACGACGCTACAAATTGTTAGAATGGGTTGGGATAGCATCCAAGGTATCGTTCATGGTTTATTCCAGCGAGGGATGGAGTTTCGTCTATGCCGCTCAGGGCCGCTTCGTCCTCAGCCTTCTCTCCCCCAGCATCATACCGGACTGGGTTGGCGACCTGCTGGCTACCAGCCCGTGCTTCTCGACTATCTCGCCTACCAGACCCGTCGCAGCGAGTTCCTTGGTTCTCCTCGCGGCCGTGCCGCTCGATTTGCGGGTGGAATCATCGGCCGTCTTTGCTTGGAGGATATCAATGATGACCGTGCAAGTCAAGGCCCCTCCGATGAGGTATTAGAAAACGGTGTGCATTTCTGGGATGGTCAGAGCCAAACAGCGTACTGGGATGATGCCCTGACGCCGCAGGAAATCGACTTGATCTGTGGTGTATATGTCCTTCCAACAGGTCTGCCTGGGAATTAATTCTCAGTATAATGGAGCTGACTTTTTTTAGGGTTGAAAAGTTGGGTGGAAGAGGACGGATTCCAAAAGAAGGCGATTTCTTGGTGGCCAAAGCCCGGCACATTTTCCACCTCAGGCATGAACATCGGGTGGTGGTCATCCGATTGCGAATGTTGGTTCCAGAAACGATCGCATGAGATTGTGAAGCAGCAAGCCGTACTCTTGACGCAGTCCGAGTGGAAATCCAAGATACGATTCATCCAGAAAAGCCGCGAAGTCGCGACCGCAAACGAAAGAATCGCTGCAGAATATCTAAATCGCAAACTCGTTGAATAGACAATCTACATCGCAAACTCGTTGAATAGACTATGTCATTATAATTGTAGATATTTTGGTCCATGAAATACATTTTTTTGAGACGATATGGACTTGAGGATGCATATGAGCCGAAAAATTGTATCATAGGCACGTGACCTGTATCTAGTTCTTCTCATCTTGAACTTCAAAGTTCACCTCATCGTTGATGTAAGCCGTTATACGGCTACATGCGCCTTTCATCCAGTTTCATGTCACGGCTCCCAATTTCGTCCTTCAAATTCACTCGCTCTGCCCGCAGCGAAGTATCCAAGCCGAAAAATACAACGTCTTGTGGCCCCAATGAGGTGACCGCTGCAGGCCCTTCGCGAAGCGCGGCACGTATCGCACCACATGCACCAAAAACAACCACTGCCTTGAAATCTCAATCTTCTAGTCAAGGGTATCAATACTCAACTCGACGCCTCCAATGCAGTGCCGGTTACGAACTTCGACCTGGTGTGATCATCGGTATGCGCTTCGAGTTACCGCGCGTCCTGTTCTACACCGGCCGCAATGTGGCAAGCTACAACGAAAATTTTGAGGTCTGGTCACCAAATTCACGACAAAAACCGTACTTCGCTGGTCGTATGCGGCAGGGTTTCGAGTTGATACCGGCGAATCGTTCTCAGCACCGGTTGGATGGCTTTCCTGGACCATTCGACCCACTCGAGGCACCTCAGTGAGAATCAACCCTGGCTGCCTTTCGCTCGTCGCCCGCCAACTGTCAAGGACCTCGAACAGTGCAGCGTCGCGTTCCGCCCCGTGTGCATGGAATGGCCTCAGCTCGGTTGTGGCCTGAACGATACGTTCATCACGCAGCTGCAAGCCTATAATGCTGCGCTGGAGGAGCAGTCGAACAGGTTGCGGAAATTACCCAACGCAGGTGACGCGGAAATGGGAATCCGCCCTGTCCTGCCTACCGAGCGCGAGTTCAACGAGCTCCGAAGCCGCCGCATCTTTGAGGAGGCCATTGACGCTGTCGCTGTGATACAGCGGCAACTGCGCGAGCGCGACGCATGGATCTCGATGGTCCGCGCGATGACGTCTGTCAAACCTGCCTCAACGGTATGGAAAGACGGATACCTGCAAGCCAACGACCATCTCATCGGCGTCTGGATCAACGATGCCACAGAGGAGAAGGTGGGCTGGTTGTTGTCGGCTGCGGTGCCCGTGTTCATCGTGCATCGTTACGCCGCCGGAGAACAGAGGCGTTCGAATGGCCCTCTGCTCAGCAGCTTCTTCAGCAACACGGAGCTCAAAAATCGGAAAACCAAAAATCCCTTCACAATTATCGCTGAGCAGGAGATTCTGCGCGTTGCTCCGACTGAGATGGACCACGGTCGTCTCGGCGATCTAATCGACGCCGCCCACGACCGGCGGTTCTCCTCGTCATCGTTCCTGGAGGCTCGGATTCAAGCGCGGGCTTCTTCTTCTCAGTTACCCACGAAAATCCCCGTCCTCAAAATGCAGCGACAAGGCGGCAATGGTCCGAGGATGATGGCCACTCGCGGCCCCATTCCACCGCCAAGGGACTTTGGGCCTCGAATCGTACATCCCAGTCGTCAACCGTGGATCGAGCCGCCACCTGTGAGAGTTGCGGCGCCGGGAATCCAGTGGGAAAAGTGGGAGATGACGTCTGAATCCGACCTCGAGGACGGAGCAGAGGTCATCCTCAAGCGCAACAAGCAGTGGCAGCCGGAAGCTGACGACATAATAGTCTGGTACGACCGCGAATTGCACCGAGAAATCTTCATTTACGAGGACTATCAAATTCCTCCGGGTTGCCTCGCGGTCCAGAAGTACGGTTGCCCCACGCCCCTTGTCAGTTACTATGACGGCACAAGAAGGAATAGACCACAGCAGGTCTCTTCTTGTTGGATGTACAAGACGCGAAACCCAGACCACGACGATGTCCACGCACGCGCACCTATCCCGGAAGCATGTGATCTCCCTCTTATTGCATCTAAAGTGCCGCCCTCTTCCTCGACTGCGAACGATCAACCACTCCCGGAAGCATGTGATCTCCCTCTTATTGCATCTAAAGTGCCGCCCTCTTCCTCGACTGCGAACGATCAACCACAGGCTGCGTCGTTGGTTGTGGGTCAGGTTTTTTTAATAAAATCCTGTCCACGCACACAGCTGACTGTATTTGCAGATTCGATTCGGGGGGACCAAGCTACGGTGGAGACCTCGATGCTCGCAGAACAACCTCGTCAGTTCCTTTTTTTTCTGCTTGCCAACGCACTCAGCTAATATAACAATAGATTTAATGCGGGAGGACCAAGACATCGTCCTGGAAGCCAGATCTGACGCAAACCACGCCTCAGTCAATCCAGAACAGACCCCGTCGAAGGCGCTGGAAGGGCAACCTTCGCTGCAGCCCGGAGTTACGATGGATATTGACGAGCCTCCAGTAGACCAAGCTGCGAAGGAAACCCCAACGCTCGCAGAACAACCTCGTCAGTTTCATTTTTTTCCCCGTGCCAACGTACTCAGCTAATATAACGGTAGATTCGTCGCGGGAGGAGGACCAAGACATCGTCTTGGGACTCGAATCTGACGTAAAGCACGGCGCAGTCAATTCCTCAATCGCAATGATGGAGGAAGGTACAAGTCGATTACCAGAACATACCCCGTCGATGGCGCTGGAAGGGCAACCTTCGCTGCAGCCCGGGGTTGCGATGGATGTTGACGAGCCTCCAGCAAATCTCGCATCGTCCCCCGCCCCAACGTCTCTTCCTGAGTCTCGCCGCGAGCACATCGATGTGCACGAAGTCCCCGACCATCCGCGCTCGGGTTTTCCGCCACACAGCGAGCCCCCATTCGAAGCCAGCGATCAACCGCGCCTTTCCTTCCCGCCCCGCTCCTCATCGCCGAGATTGCAGCGGTTCTTTCCCCAAGAGCTACAGCTCAATGAAAATGGGAAAGGCAAGGGGCGAGCAATCGACATAGATGCAGACGAGGTCTCCTTGGGCCCATCCAGTCCCAGGAAGACAAGGTTGAGGATGGGCAAATCCTGGAGAGTCCCACGGTTTCATTCAAGTGCGCCATTTGCCCACTGGGACTACAGCGTTCAGCTTTGTCGAAATGATGACTCATGTGTTGCGCTCACATGCGGGGATTGAGATGCAGTCGGTGATAAACGCGCAGCACGCTATCTGGGTCTGCGTCAGCGACACTGACAGCGGAGAGCGCGCAATGACGTTTTTCCGCCGCTGCAGATCACCTCCTTTCAGCGGCGAAGAAGTGCTTTCGTACGAGTCAGAGGCGGATTTCACCGAGGCTGGCATGTACTCGGACGAGTCTTGGCATCCAAAGCTGCCCCAAGGTGATAGCGCCGCTGCCGTTCCGATGGACGTCGACGAGCATCCAGTAATCGTCGCGCCGAGGCCACGAGCTCCCCCCACCTGTTCCGAGCACCGGCAGCCGTATGACGGGGTGAATCGGAGGCCTTGTTCTCGGGAGGAGGAGTATCGGGGAAGGTCTCCTTATCGACGAGATTCGCGCAGCGAGCGGAAGGACGACTGGATGAGGCAGTTGTCCGCTAGTAGGTCACGCAGTCCACACCCGCGTGGCGGACACCGACCTTGTAAATTGCCAAGGCGCAGGCGCTCCATTTCGTGTTCACCTCCACGGCGCCTGAGCACCACAGCCCCGAAATCGAGAGCGGAAACAGGCCATCGCTCTTGGCAGTACGTCGCATTGATACTCACCCCTGCTCAAATCTTCTGATGTCTTCAAACAGGTCTAGATATTCCCCTTCCCCGAATCGTCGAGGAGACTCGCCCCCGCTGCCTCAAGGACGCGACCTATACAGTCGGCTTTACCATCCTCCTCGGCCTCCCACTCCACTCACGGAACGGCTGGTGACGCAATCATTTTCCCAGCCAGTCGGAGACTTACTACGGCGGGTTAGTGTACCCTTGGACAATTGGCTGCGCGAGCCAGACGATAAGGCATCCTCGGGGAGAAGGAAGAGAGGACGACGGGCCGGAAAGCACAACCGACTTCAACCTTATTGACCTACCTCCTGCCGCCATGAAATGGGGTGAACTTTCCGCTGGGGAACAGGACTTTTTTTTGAACAAATTTCTCGTATGTACTTACTTTGTATAATCTGACGCGTATTATAATGATCCTCAACGTCCTCGATTAAATAATCAATGTATTATAAGACATGAATTCTGAAAATCTTGCGAGAATGTACAATAACAACTTTAGGCGCTCTTTTTTCGAGCCGGTCGTTCGTGACACGTGACCAATCTTTTTGATCGTCACTTTCAAATGTCTTCATCCACCTCTACCGATGTGAGCCGTGATATGGCCACACGGCGCAACATGAGGAGAGCGCGGTACTGAACAGTATGAGCTGCTCCCTCCCTCTTCGGACAAGCGAGCATCCTTTACAAATTGCTGAGGAGGAGAGCGCGGTATCAAGCACGAGCTGCTCCCTCCGGTTCGAGAACCGTCCATTGCGGCACCATGAAGAGAGCGCGGTACTGAACAGTACGGGCTGCTCCTTCCGAGAAACTTGAGCCAGCATCACTCGCAAGCTGCACCGTGAGGAGAGCGCGGTCAAGCACGAGCTGCTCCCTCCGGCTCAAGAACACGCTCTGCAACAGAACCAGTGAGTAACGTTGCCGCTGGACCGATATCCTGTCCAACGATCTCACCGTTAGCGCTGCGAACTTCACACCCCGTTGATTTCAGCGTTACGCGGACCATCGGTGCAAGTCGTAATACGCAGCACCGACTCCCTCCTGTTCGAGAATAGTTCATTGCGGCCACACTACGAGGAGAGCGCGGTACTGAACAGTACGGGCTGCTCCCTCCCTCTTCGGACAAGCGAGAACTTTAAGCGAGCATCCTTTACAAACTGCTGAGGAGAGCGCGGTATCAAGCACGAGCTGCTCCTTCCGGTTCAAGAACCGTCCATTGCGGCACTATGAAGAGAGCGCGGTACTGAACAGTATGAGCTGCTCCCTCCCTCTTCGACAAGCGAGCATCCTTTACAAATTGCTGAGGAGGAGAGCGCGGTATCAAGCACGAGCTGCTCCCTCCGGTTCGAGAACACCATTGCGGCACCACGAAGAGAGCGCGGTGCTGAACAGTACGGGCTGCTCCTTCCCTCTTCCGAGAAACTTGTGCCAGCATTGTTTGCAAGCTGCACCGTGAGGAGGAGAGCGCCGTCAAGCACGAGCTGCTCCCTCCGGCTCAAGAGCACGCCCTGCAACAGAAACCAGTGAGTAACGTTGCCATTGGACCGATATCCCGCCCAACTGATCTTACCGTTAGCGCTGCGAACTTCACACCCCATCGATTTCAGCCGTTACGCGGACCATCGGTGCAAGTCGTAATACGGCAGCACCGACTCCCTCCTGTTCAAGAATACGTCCATTGCGGCCACACCACGAGGAGAGCGCGGTACTGAACAGTACGGGCTGCTCTCTCCCTCTTCCGACAAGCGAGAGCTTCGAGCCAGCATTCCTTACAAACGGCTGCACCGTGAGGAGGAGAGCGCGGTATCAAGTCGAGAATACGTCCATTGCGGCCACACCATGAGGAGAGCGCGGTAATAAACAGTACGGGCTGCTCCCTCCGTCTTCCGAGAAACTTGAGCCCGCATCGTTTGTAAGCTGCACCGTGAGGAGAGCGGGGTATCAAGCACGAGCTGCTCCCTCCGGCTCAAGAGCACGCACTGCAATACAGACCAGTGAGTAAGGTTGCCATTCAAACGATATCCCACCGAACTGATGTCATAGTTAGCTCTGAAGCTGACATCCATTTGAGCCGTTCTATGGACCAACGGTGCAAGTCGTAATACGGCAGCACCGACCACATGCCAGCTCATGCGCCTGTAGCGGTTTCTTGACTGGAGTGGTTATATGGCAAAACTGATCAATATCCCAGTCCTCAAGGTATATGGCGAATGCTTCAACAGCTCAACAACGGTAAGCGGAAAATGCTTCCTGTGTTTTCTGGTTTTAATCTCAATCCAGCTCTTGCGGTGCTTTCTGTTCCGGAACATGAACGAGCGCTTTGGCTAGGCAAGACCATGCAAATCCAATCAGCTGGGAACAAGATTGACCTTCAAAGGTTCAGGACGGCACCTCCCCACACCGACTGTACATCACCGGCCTACATACCTAATCGACATATCGCTTCCCACAACCCTTAACCCTAACCCTGGATCGGCTCCCTTGTCCGAACCTCGATACTATCGCCATCTCAGTCCCATTCCCTGTTTCATTGGCGGTGCTTCGCCTTGTAGCGCTTCGGGTTTTGCCAAAAGAAATCATCGAAGGCAAACATGATTCACCCCTCGAAAATTTCCGTCATTGATCTAAGATTCAGCGAGTGTCTGGACGGTTCTTGGGAGCATGAAAATAATTCAAGGCATAAAAATCGCCAGAGGCCCTTCCCTCGCGACCAATTCGATCCAATTCGATCCCCTGCGCTGCAGCGACTTATTTTTCAAAAAATGCTTGATATATATACAAAGATTTCCAAGATTTCTATTATATATTTTAACGGAGACGGGTCCTGTACATGAAGTGAGTGAAAATCTCAATCAGATAGTCTTGTAACGAACTAACTTGACTGTTAGCGCTTGCCCGATCAGATACATCCACGCCAGCGCTATTTCTTCGACTCCTTCGATGCCGCCAGCCGCCACCAAATCAAAAAATTCTCGATGCTCCTTCGAGCACGAGCATCGCACGCACGGTATGGTAGCTCCTAGCCGCCGGAGGGTCTCGTGGATCAGCGCTTCTGCATTAAATATTAAGTGCACGAACGGCTGAAAATAATCATGTCTACCAAGCAACATACGGCGGGGAGTCCACAGCTTCATCTCCCATGTTAAGACCCAATCGACACCGCATTTGGAGTACGCGCGCTGACGGGTCTCGAAATTTTTTGCATGCCCGACTTTCACCTGCGAAACAGCACAATACTCTGCAGGCGACATTTGCCCGTTGCGATATCGTTCATGGTCTTCGCGGCGGACGCGTCGGACGATGTATGCATACCCCAGCGCATCCTTCAGGTATGGATTACGCCTGCGGGGAATGAGCGGGAATAGCGGCGGGAATATAGCAGCGGAACCCACAGATCCTTGAGCGTCGCAAACGGGTCAAGGCGGCCCTGAAGCTTCTGGTGGTCGAAATACGGTGCAACGCGCGGGGTACGGCGCGGACGGCGCGCCATGCTACCTTAGGTGAGAGGCATACCAAGAATAAGAACAAATATACTTACCTGAGGTTTTTTAATTGACAAGATCAGATTGTTTTGCTAGTGGAATTAAATCGGTGCAGTCCCGTCGACGACCGTTGCGCCCGAGGGCGCGAAGCAGCGCGCGAGAAGCGAACACAGCGCTGGGTGTTTTGGTCGTCACAACTCTCAATGTGACGATTGTAACTCTTTTCCTCATCTACTACCATGATCCTCGCCCGCCTACACTCACGACGATCAACAATGCCGTCATTTTGGGTTCTCTAATGCGAAGCTCTATACCGGCCCCGAGGTTGACATCTGGTCCTTCGGCGTCGTGCTCCACACCCTCGTGTGCGGGAAAGTCGACGAAAACACCCCATTTAGATCCCCAGTGGTTCTTCAGGCTCGGTTGCCCTCTCCGTTTCCCTTGTTCCATACCGATCCAACTTTTTACCAATCACACCTCCATTCACTCCGTCAACTCTCGTTAACTGCCTTTAGCCCATTTTTTATCCTCTACCTCCAGCCATATAAACCACCAGGCAACGCGCCACTATTTATCCCATATTTAACGACTCCTTGCATCCAATGTCTTACTCTCCTCCGTCACCCACATCCTCCGCGTCATCCTTCTCATCCAGGCCCTCGCACACGCCCACGTCGCCTAACCCGTGCCGTCTCTCCGATTATCAAACGTCGCTGGTCCCTCCTGGATTACACGGATAACTATTCACAAAAACTGAACCAAAATACGTCAGAGCGACGGGCCTCCCACAACGCCGTCGAGCGTGCACGCAAAGACTCTCAACGCATGATTCCTCGTGCGTTTTCTCACTTGTTCCCTGCCATCCTTTATTTACCCTCATGCTCCAGGAGCTCGCTGCCCTCCTTTCCAACTTAAAATACCTCCGGCGCCCGTCCAAGTCGACTCTCGTCAACTCTTCCATCGCACACGTCCGCGCCGCGGGGTGAACCAGTGGCGAGCGCGTGCGGGCCTGTACCCCGCTGTCGCGCCACCGCGGAGCGAAGGCTTCTCGCTCGTGATCGGCGGGGAGAAGCTACCCTACACGCGATCAAGCGCGGGCTCGTCGAGTACCCTGTCTGGCTCAGCTGCGGTGCGTCCCTCCTTCCCATCCCCACACCTCACGCTGACGCCCGCCCACATAGAATGTAAACACCTTCTCTCCCGGATGCTCGTCATCAACCCCTCCGACGCGCCCCACTCTCCGAGATCTTCGCGCACCCGCGCTTCTGCGCCCCGCCCGTCTCGCACCTCCCCGCGCGCGCGACCCTCTGCCCGCAGGACATCGACCCCGCCGTCATGGCGCACATGGCCGGCTTCCGCGGCGGCTCGAACGCCGGGCAAATACATTCATCGAATATAGACGACAAGACGCTGCATGAGGTGCGTTTGCGCTCCAGTCATCCTGCTCCCCCTCCTCCCCGTCTTTGATTTCCTCGCCTTCGCCGCGTCGCCTCGTGTTCCACTCTCCGCCCTTCCTCTGTCCTCCCTCACCTGATGTGTTCGCGCTCTTGCCTTCGCCTCTCCCCTCGCGCCGTCTCCCAAGCCTCCGACCCTCGCCTCCCGCCCTCGCACC
This sequence comes from Mycena leptocephala, assembly GCA_029378395.1. Lineage (NCBI taxonomy): Eukaryota > Fungi > Basidiomycota > Agaricomycetes > Agaricales > Mycenaceae > Mycena > Mycena leptocephala. The sequence continues at coordinate 67,533 of JARJLF010001271.1, read as the reverse complement.
TTCCTCTCGACGTCTTCCTGTCTCCCCCTGCTCCTTGTCCTCCTCTTCGCACCCTTCTCCGCTAACCCCCCCTCCACCCTCGTCTGCTTCCATCCCGTCGTCCCTAGTTCTTCCGCCATCCTTCTTTCACCACCCTCTTGCTTCCCTTCCGTCTCCCACCGCTCCTTTTTCTTTCTTCCCCTCTCCCTCTCCGCCTTTACTCACCGCCCTTCTCCACCCTTTACTAACGCCACCTCCTCCTCCCAGCTCTACCTCTGGCCCTTTCGCCGAAGCCGTGCACGCGGGCGTTGGAGCCTTCATGTGCTCCTGCAACAAGATCAACCAGCCGCACGAGTTGGGGTTGTTGGGTGCGTGGGTTTCTTTTTTTCTTCCTGTTTCTTTTTGGAGGGAGAGCATTCTTCTTGTGTTTTGGGGAGCGCGAAGAGTTTGGAGCAAAGTAGACGGGGAGCGCAGGGAGTTTGTGGAGAGCGCTGCGCCTTCGCCGTCGTCGGGATGGAGGGGAGGGGCCGGCAGGATGAGACACTTCTCATTGTCGTGTTCTTGGCGGTGTGCGATGTGTCTTCATACGCTGCTCGTTTTTACGACGCTGATCAACGGCGTGCAGCCCACGCTCGCTGGGCTTGAAATCAATATGCGGGGATTCTTCGCTTTTGTGCATGCTTCTTCTGTGTACATAGAATAAGTTTTTTGAAGAAATGCGATGACTTGGCGATTCAAGCGACGATGAGTGTTACCTCAGTGACGATGAGCTGCCGCTTAGCCACCGCTCATCCGACGATGACCCGCAGATGGATTTCGGGGGAGCCGAAACAATTAGTTTCGGGTCAAGTTTCGGGTGAGTCGAAATTTGAGCCGAAAGGACTTATTTCGGCAACGCCGAAACCCAAGCCGATTCCTATTGTTTCGAGTAAAGTACCGATGGTCCGAAATGAGAAGAATCGGCAGCCGTTTCGGCAGCCCTGATACCACACATTTCGTGGGTCATATCGACGGCGCCGAAATGCACGCCGATTTGTTTCATATCAGCTGGCCCGAGCGACTCACGAAAGCCGCCATTTCAGGCCTGATTTCGCCTCAGCCGAATCGGTTGCTTTCGGCTCCCACTTCAGCTGGCCTGATTCGCAATCCGATATCTTAAGTAATCGTTATTAATTTAAGTTCGCCCGGAATTTGGATAATCCCGGTGTGAGTTATAGGGCAGTGCTCCCCCATCAAATTCTGCCTCGACAACATCTGTACATATTATCCCCGGTAGGATTTCTGCCCGCGAGCGCAGCGAGCGACTGCCCTATAACGTCTGGGAACGAGACTAAAATAGGACTCACGAAGTCGAAACTCCAACAATCAATATGCCATTGATCTCCCATCAATATGTGATCCGCCCTAAGCTGTCGGTGATCCATGTGCGTGCTGCACTTTTTCAAAGTCTCTTCAAGCCATAATAATACCAAATGAGGACGGAACCACAAAGAATCTGAAGTGGGATCAGAAGCAACTGCGGGCCGACATCAAATCAGATCAATTCGGCAAGTTCCGCTCCGCTAATGCGCAACTTCACCCCTTGCCGCGAGGCGCATCGGGCGACTCGGGGGAAGGTTTGTATAGCATGGGATCATCTAAAAGCATGCTGATATCCTCATATTTGAGTCGGATTTCTTTAGCCAGACACATAATAATAGTCGTGAATTCATTATCAAACAATGCCGCGGACCCGCCGTTGTTGAGTTCAGCGACCACAAAATGAACATCTAAATATCAAACTATAAATTCTGTATTTGTGACTCCATGTAAGACAGAATAAGCTGCGCAAGACAGCATCAGACGACGGCGTGCACGGATCACCGACGGGCGTTGGACGGGCATCGGGGGATCAAACATCCGACTGATGGTTGATTGCTGGCATGTTGAGAGAGTTGAGTCCTATTCTTGATGGGCCGAGTCCTATCGTTTGATGGGACTGAGTAGGACTGGGCGAGACCCAGTCCTATTTTCCTCGTATATACTCGTGGGTGGGGGCGATACCCGCTGGCAGCTGCATTTTGAGCTCTGTCGCTGTCCGTTGGAGGCTGAAGGGGATATTTTGGAGGTAGGTACACGAGAGTCAGAGTAAAGGCGCAAAGGGATAGCTTTAGAGGATGGAACTGAATCCAAGATCGGAAGAAATACTATCAATAGGGTGTTTCACAGTTAAGATTTTGGGGCCAACTTCTGCCCCAACTCGTTCCCCAACTTTCATCAAGTTGGGACACCGAGTTGGGGCATGAAATCGGAGTTGGACGTCAAATCGTGCATAAGACCACGATTCGACATCCAACTTCTGCCCCAACTTGATCCCCAACTTCGGCTAACTGGCCTGGAATCACGTCTTTATGATACGTGAGTGCCTCAACTTTCATTAACACGCTGTTAGGTGTTTCACAGTTGAAGCCCCAACTTGTGCCCCAACTTTGCTCAAGTTGGGGTCAAGTTGGGGCACGAGTTGAGGCAGAAGTTGGGCCGAAAAAGTTAACTGTGAAACACCCATGTTGGTTAGCAACGTCGTAATGACAAACCTTGAAAACACTTACATGGCTCTGACCGACGGGATGAGCTTGCGATCTGGGTCGTATAGAGCTTTCCGGAATCTGAGAATGACAAGATTAGTCGCCAGTCCATGTATTGCCTCAAAACTTACCGAGCTTCCGCTTTTTGACCGTTACGTCATCCAACTCCGAGTCTGACTCAGATGCTGCCAGGGCCTGGCGTTTACGAATTGAAGGTGTCGGGTGTGATCGCATTTCGTACCCTGTAGACTTGATTGAAGAAGGATAATTAAATCTGGCAAGACGACATACGTCCAGGCATTGAAACCATTCCCTCCTCGGAATCATCTGAAGCCATGGCATCGGGTTCGTCGTCGCCATCGATATCTGAACTGGGCTCTGCGTCGTTGGACCATTATACCACGAGGCATAGACCTCATCGGGGATAGACTTGACAAGCACTAGATTTTAAATGCATGAGTGATATCATTAGCTACAAGCCAGAAAAGCCACCGATGTAGAGCGGGACATCCTTTTGCTTGAAGCTGATGATATCAGCGCCGGTTGGTTTGACTTTTGGTATGAGCCGGAGGGCTTTGTATTCTTTTGCTCCTATCATCCAGATGACGCCCTCAGGAGTTTGTGTATGCATCATCGCATACTCAAAGGCTTTGGGGAATATCTCGGCAAAATATTTCGTACACTTTTCATACGTCCAGTTGTGGGTAATCACACCATTTTGGACGACACACCCGTAGAGTGCCTTGTGGTCTCGATCGACAGCAGTCGGAGCTTTCGAAGAGCCCTGTAGCTCATTGTTCTAGAATATCAAATATCAGAACATGTTATGCATGGCACCACAACTCAAACTAACCTTAACGCCACTGGTAAGGAGAGTAATTTGGGACATTACTGTTTCGTTTAATGCCCATTTCGAATCCGACGTTCTCTGAATGGTTTGCAAATGAGTTGAGTAACAAGAGATGGGTTAACGAACTCAGCTGTCTTTTTCCCATTTTTCGGGCTCGACACCTGCGGTGTCACTCGATAATTCCTAAGGGCATCAGTTCGGGCAGCCCCAAAGTCGGTGACGCGTGCCGTGGCAGGCAGGAGGTCTTTGATATGTCTTTCCGCCTGCGTAGCGAATATATCTAGAACCGTGTTTTTTTTTTGGCTTCCACTGGCTGAACCTGTCCAAGACCGTGCTTGCTTTTGCTGTGGCCGCACTCCATGCACCGTGAAGGAGCCGATGGATCTGGGGGTTGATCATACTGCTCGCAGTCAAAAAGCTCTCCACCATTGGTCTTAACGCAGCATATGAAGACAATGGAAGAAAAAGACCGGAATTAAACGAGCCCTGACTCTCCATTTATAGTCCCATCAATCACTGCGTCAGACCCCCCTGCAGGCACAGGTCTGCCGGATCCCGATAGGCAAATGCGTAGGCAGACCAGTGTGCCGACCCTTGCCCATCCATCTGCCCATCCCTGCCGAGGTTGGTCTAGGTATTCCGACCAGATTAGGCACACATAGACTCACGTGGGCCGATGTGCCTAGCTGGGTAAATTCAATAACCAGCATGGTTCGTCCTCGTCCTCAATCCAAACACCAGTTTTAATCCATTCTCACACGCACCTTGTTAGCCTATTAGAGTCCATCAGTCTGCCTTCACTCCGCCTTGAAATCTAAATTCCCAAACTATTCTGACAGCTTGATTGCCGAATGATTATCGCGGACATCAACAAAAGATATGCTGAGATTACGTGCCAGGAGAGTTGCAGGAGGTCGAAACAGTAACTACCAATACAACTAGGGCGAATTGGCAGCCTAATTTAGACCGCCACCAACCTGGACCCAGGTCGACCAGGGTTGGTGTCACGCTCAAGGCTTTCTCGTCCACTGCTCGGTAAGAAGAGCAGGGATTGGGGAGTGAGGTATAGTCAAGAAGGTTTTAGAATAAAAGACTAAAGAGCTACAGCGAATATACTACTCTACTTATAGTTTAACGAGTCGTGTGAACTACAAGATATAAATATGTACAATAAACCGAAAGTTCCAATGCTGTGTCTGCATGTCTTCTTTGGCTTCGCGTTTCCCTCACGATGATGACATCATAGCATCGTCATAGATATTTCTGTCTAACCGGCATTCTCCCAGTCTTCCCAGTTCAGTTCATCGATGTTGATGGGTGTTGGAACGATAAGATTAGGATCTAATCGTGACATTACCCCCCCTCTAGGGTCGGCATCCTCGTCGACTGTGACGAATGTTCCGGTTTCCGGAATAAATAATTTCTTCATCGAGTATCTAAGGACTCCTCCTTTGTCTTGTATCTTTTAATTAAATAGTCCCAATGTCCCATTGGCAGGACCGGCAAGGCCCGAATTACGATATTGTGCTCGAAATTATATCTGTCCAAGAGCTTTCCCGCATTTGTCAAGTGCCTTCGTGGTTCCCACGTCCGTTCATTCAACAGGTAATTCTTCCACTTTACGAGGTATTGATAACCCCGTCCGTGCTTCCTGTGCTTTAGGATCTCCTCCACTTCATACTCCTCATTTCCAGAAACGATCTGCGGTGCCAGCTGCTCCTCTCTTCTCTCTGCTGGGGGTTCCACATACGGCGTTAAGAGGGCCTCGTTGAAGACCGGATATGACCAATCCGTCTCTGGCAATCTTAGTTTGTAGGCTGATGCCCCGAACTTCTCCAGGATTTCGTAAGGCCCCAGCCTTAAATCATCCAACTTCTTCGTGGGACGATCTGTGACTACATTTGTTCCCTCGAGCCAGACCTTGTCGCCCACTTTGAACTCCGGCGTGTCTTGTCTACGCGCGTCATAATATTTTTTCATGGTTTTTTTGGTTTTTTCCAGCGCAGCTGCCGCTTCATCGCAGATCTTTTTCATTTTTTTCGGCAAAGTCATTTGCGGCTTCATTGCGTGACGCAACTTCATTTTCTATTCCCTTCCAGGGTGGTATCCGGTGTTCACAAAGAACGGCGACATGCTTGTCGATGAGCTTGCTTTATCGTTGTGGGCAAACTTGGCCAAAGCCAGCCATTCAGCCCAATCCGATTGCCGATAGTTTACATAAATACGGAGATACTTCTCGATCTCCTGGTTCATCTGTTCGGTCTGGCCATCCACGATAGGATGAAAGGCTGTGCTCGGATTCATCTGCGTGCCAAGCAGCCGGTTCAGCTCCCGCATGAACCCTGAAACATATCTCGGATCCCGATCCGAGATCATCTTCCTGGGGACTCCGTGATATCTAATCACTCGGTCTCGGGTCAGCCGGGCCACTCCCTCGCTTGTGATCTCCATGTTTGTCAGTTCCGCATGGATCATCTTTGAGAATGTGTCTGCCCAGACTTGAATAGTGTTAAAGCTGTTGCTGACTGGCAACGGCCTGATCAAATCCATAGATATCACCTGCCAAGGCCCTTCGGCGATCTTGTGTGGATTAAGCTTTCCCTGCTTTTACCGGTGCACTCGCGTCCTCTGGCAGGCCTCGCATTCCTTTATATATTTCGCGACTTGGTTTCCCAATCGCGGCCACCAATAATTACGTTCAATCATCTCCTGCATGCAGTTCTCTCCGGGATGGCTGAGCAGGGGCGCGTCGTGATGTAACCCAATAATTTTATTGCGAAGTTCCTCATTGCGAGGAACATAAATTAACCTGTTGTAGAATATAATATTGTCCTTCTTTTCCCAGGCTGGTAACTTTTTCTCGAGCGCCAGCTTAACGCTCTTATCGACCTTCTTCTCCTTTTTGATTTCCTCAAGTACTTCATCCTCCGGACCCGTGACCACTACGTCCTGTGCTCGGAAGTATTCGGGTTTTAGGAGTACGATGTCTTTGTTGTCGTCTTTTCCTTGATTGTGATCTGATCTCCGAGATAAGAGATCTGCCTTCTGATTTAACGCTCCGGGCCGATGTTTGAGCGAGAAATCATATTCAGACAACTCCGTTATCCACCGCGCCTGTCTCTGATTGAGTTTTGGGGCTTCTTAAAATATTCGAGATTCTGATGGTCTGTCCAGATCTCGAATGTCTGTCTTGTCCCATAAGCAGCTGCCAGTACTTGTTCAGGGCGAGCATTATCGCGAGCATCTCTTTGTCATAGATCTCGTAATTCCACTTGGTGTTGTTCAATCCATGTGATTGGAACGCTACAGGGTGCCATTCGCCCTCCTGTTCTTGCTCCAGTACTGCCCCTGTGGCTCCGTCGGACGCGTCAGCTTCAAGCTGGAATTTCCCTTCATCCGTGGGAAGCGCTAGTACTACATCCTCAGCTATTCTATTTTTTAGCTTCTGGAACGCCTCCTTCTGCTCTGCTCCCCAACTCCAGCCCATCTTCCCGGTCAACTTTGTGAGCGGCTTCGCAACCTCGCTGTATCCTCGGATGAATCTCTGGTAGAAGTTTACGAACCCTAAGAATGCCTGTGTTTGCTTTAGGTTCTTTGGTTCGGGCCACTCCATAATCCCGGCAATCTTCACGGGGTCCATCTTCATCGAATTGTGCGAGATGATCACTCCCAGGTACTCTATCTCTGTGCGTTCGAACTCGCACTTCTCAGGTTTGAGAAAGAGTTTATTCTCCTGGAGAACTTCTAATACTTGTTTCACGATCTTTCAATGTTCCTCCATGTTTTCCGTGAAGATAAGGATATTGTCCAAATAAACGATGACGTGTCCTTCGTTGATTAGATCTCGAAGGATATCATTCATCATAGTTTGGAAAGTTGCGGGCGAGTTTGTAAGCCCAAAGAACATCACGAGCAGCTCGAACAGCCCTCGGTTGGTCCGGAACACCGCCTTCCACTCATCTCCCTCCTTGATCCGCACGTTGTACCCCCACTGGATGTCCAACTTCGTGAATATCTTGGCACTTCGGAGTTTATTTACTAGCTCCGAAATTAGCGGAAGTGGATAACAATTTTTTATCGTCATCTCGTTGAGCTTCCGATAATCCTGCACTGGTTGCAGGCTGCCATCTTTCTTCTTGATAAAGAAGAATGCCGATGCCATTGGGGACTTCGACAGGCGGATCCTCCCACTCTTCAAGTTCTCCTCCAAGAACTTGTTCAACTTCCCTTGCTCCGTCACCAACAATGAATAGATCTTGCAATCTACAGCCTTAGATCCTGGCTTGAGTTCGATTGCATGGTCCCACGAGCGTTTTTCTGGTAACGAGCCGAAAGATTCTTTGGCGAATACTTTTACGAACTCGTGATACTGCTCCGGGATCTTTTCTTCCGTCATCTTCTCCTTCCCGCAGTTCGCTTCCTCTGCCATCTTCTGCGCCGATGTCTCTTTTAGACGCAGATCGATCGCTTCTGCGAAGTCCACCAATAGGATGGACTTGCCTTCCTCGATCGCCTCTTCCTTCCGCACTCCGGTCCGGAATTCTGCGCCCGTCATGTTGCACTCGGGCGGGCAGCGACTGAAGGTTATCTTCTGATTCCTCCAGTCGATTTCGGGGTTGTGTAAGAACAACCAGTCGTACCCAATGAACACACGGGCTTTTCCGAGCCCGGTGACCAGGAAGCGCTGCCGCTCCGAGTGGGGTCCAATGGTCATGATCATCTCAACGTAATGAGTGATCTTGCCCCGAACGCTCTCTGTTCAGTCTGCGTTTCGGGCGACGATGTGCACATCAAGCTCTTGGAGCTCGAAGCCTTCAGCCTTGGCATAATCTCGATCAATGCACATGGTAGTGCATCCGTTATCAAGAAGAGCCTTGACTGTGCGCATCTTCCCATTGTTCAACGCAGTTAACGTAACGGGAACCAGCATCTCGTGATGCTTCCTCTGCCGTTGGTATTCCTTAAGCTCTTTTGCGAGCTTATCCTCCGACACACCCATCGCTCTTCGGGCCAACCATTTTGCAGCTTCCATTTTCTTTAAGCCGAACGGTACCCAAGTTGCTTTCCATCTAGGCGCTTCCTCCCTTTTCAAGGATTGAGCCTCTGCCGCATTGCCGCCCTTTTTCGTCTCACTATTTTTCTCACTGGTTTGGGTTCCAGGGGCCTTTTTGTACGCGCTCCATCTCTTCTCTGCCTCATCCTTGGATTTGTTTTTTAAATTATTTTTAAGATTCTGATTCTCCAAGATACATATTTTTTTGTTCTTTTCTACACTAGCTACTAAGAAATCGTGTATACTCTTTCGTAAACTAGTATTTTCTTCCGTATATAAATCATCTACTACTTCGTCCGTAGTATCTACCTTACTTAAGTCCGTGTAGCGTCCATACTTTGTATCCGGGGGTGCCGCTTTGGCCGTAAGCAGGGGCCCCTTTAAAAACCCTTCTCTTGCAGAATGGCTGCGAGAGCCTGCAGGTCGTCCTGCGAATAGTCCTCAGTCTTGATCGACCGGATATTGAATTTTTTCTTGGGAGGCTCTGGGCACTCCCTCTTCATGTGGCCCTCCTTGCCACAGTTATAGCATGTAAAGGGCCGGATGTTCTGCTGTGCCCTGTCCACATCCATCGGGGGATACTCACCCCGAGGGATCTTGGTGGCCACCCCTGGCCCTGCCTTTTTATTTTGTGTCATGGGCGGTGCGACAGGGGGCTTGGCGGGGATAAAGAACATCCCGCCTTGCTCCCATTGAAATTGAAGGAGCTTCCCACGCTACATGATGCTGCTAATCGTCAGCAGCCGCTTCTTCAGATTCCGGTATTCCCCCGGAATCTCAATCCCTCCAGCATACAGCTGGCGTCTGACCCCATCTGCAATGAGGGCCTCCAGAGTTTGACACAGGAATGTGTCATGCTCTACCTTGCCAGGTTGATATCTGGCCTCTTCAGTGTTCAGTTCGAATGCCTGAAGAAAATCGGCGAGGGATGTCTTCCCCTGCCGGGTCCTGAGAAGGCGCAGGAACACCGTCTCCTTGACGTTCTGATCCTGGAACGTCTTTTCCAGTTCTTCGAGAAAATCGAAGAGTGTGTATCCTATTGGGAGCGGCAAATCGCTGTGCTTCCAGTTCCTTGCCCAATTGGAGGCGGGGCAATTGGTGCCATCCTCTGCCCTCAATAATGAAAGGACGAAGAATATTCTCTGTTTGTCAGAATTGAACTCCGACTTGTATGCCCCCAAGTAGGTGGTGAGGGCGTCCCCAAAAGTCTCCCACTTGGCCTTATCATGGCCGTTGAAGCAGGGGGGCATCCGGGCAAGGGTAATCTTCGAGGTGGTCAGCCTCGGGAGAAGGACCTGGCATATTTCATCCAGGGTGTACCGTCTGGGAGACGGTTGTGGCGGGGGACCGGTATGATATGCGGCATGAGCCGTGGGTGAAGGTTGTTGAGGGAGGTTTTGGGGTGACCCTTGCAATGGGGGAAATTGTTGCGGGTCGGTAAGGATTGGAGCCAGGGCTGGCTCTGGCTGTGCCTCGTAATAGGCATGGGGGTGTGGGGAATTCTGGTGGGACTGATGAAAATTAAGCGGGGAAGTGCCTCGTTGGGACATGGTGGGTGATGGGACAGGTGGAGGTGTGGGGTTACGTGGTCAGGGATATCGAAGCTGTCCACTAATAGGTGGACGTGGTGGGGATATGGCGTGGGAGGGGGCGGATAGGTAATGCTCTGACTCGTCCTCCGAGTTGGAGAAGTCGTGGAGATCGTAGGGGTTCGGGGCCCGAAAAGTCACGGTGGGTGTGTAATCGGGTTTCCGCACGAAGCGGGGTGGTGAAGTCAAGGCGTGGCTTTTGCGAACAGAACTATCTGGGGTCTTCTACAACACCCCCCGCAATAGCAAGATAGCCCTCTCCGAGGATTTGGCTAGTACTCCTTTGACTGCTATTGTGCGGGGACAGACTCAATGTTTCCCTTAGCACAGTGTCGTCTGTTTAAACGGCCCGCACAAGATTGTCGTTGCAATTTTTTAGACTCGCTGTAGACGAGGTAGAGAATCGGTGGGTGGGGAATGGGGAGATGGATCTTCAAATATGAGAGTCCAAGTAGAGAGGTATGAAGACACGCAAGTAGTGCGTGAAGTGGAAGGGGAGGGGGGAAAGGGAAAGGAGGTCGGAGTAGGATGGTGGTACAAGGGTATGAAGGGTAGTCTTTTATTATGTCACGCTCAAGGCTTTCTCGTCCACTGCTCGGTAAGAAGAGCAGGGATTGGGGAGTGAGGTATAGCCAAGAAGTTTTAGAATAAAAGACTAAAGAGCTACAGCAAATATACTACTCTACTTATACTGTTTAACGAGTCGTGTGAACTACAAGATATAAATATGTACAATAAACCGAAAATGCGTGTGAAGGCTGCGCCTGTCAAACATCTGTCATAATTAATTAACTTAACGTGGGTTCCCAATTGTTCCAATGCTGTGTCCACATGTCTTCTTTGGCTTCGCGTTTCCCTCGCAATGATGACATCATAGCATCGTCATAGATATTTCTGTCTAACCGGCATTCTCCCAGTCTTCCCAGTTCAGTTCATCGATGTTGATGGGTGTTGGAACGATAAGATTAGGATCTAATCGTGACAGTCGGCCATGATAGGCACACCACCATCGAGGTCATTTCAACATGCCTAGATGCCGGTAGACCGAATTGACTCCCAAAATAACCCCAAGACCCATTTCACTGAATATAGGACATTTTTGCAACTTTGTCTCTATCATTAATAGTGGCTGAATTAGCCCGAATTATCTAGCTAATTTTCAAGGCAATCTGTGCAGAACCCACCGAGATATGGGCATATCGGTCGTGGACATCAGAAAACACCCAAAACAGCAATTTTCTGATTCACGCCTTCGGTACTGACATTGGCTGTAGGCCGCCCATGTATTTGAGAAACTGTTACAGATTCAGTTTAGTCAGTGCTACCAAAAAAAAAAAAAGAAAAAAAAACTCTCATTGAAGGTATGATCTGCCTTGGCCACCATCAACGGTCAAGGGGTAGCTGATCTGTGATTGCTGGACCAGATGCTGGGTGGTTGGTTCAGCCATCAGGCCTTTCTGGGAGCCATTGATTTTACGGCCCCAGGGGCCTCAGGGCGGACCAAAAATGCATCTAAACTGTCTCCAAACTGCCTCTTACCTTATTGTGTCCCCAAGACCTCATTTCCGGCCATCTTGATAGGTTTTACCAAGGATCATCCCAATTTGGAAGGATGTTGTCGTTCTATTTGGTCATGAACCAAGGCAGATATTTTGCCATTTCAAACGTTGCAGAAGGAACATTGACCCTTGTGGGTCACTTTTAGTGGGTTGTGGGCTCAAAACACATTTTGAGCCAGAAAGACTGCAACCCACGTGATAAATTGCCTTATTTGGATGTCACGTGGTTGGGTGGTTCAGCGAGCGGGTCTTATTTTCAAACAAGCTTTAGGACCCTTGCCTCTGGCACGGCTTACTCGCTGTGCTCGCAGCCGTCCCTCCAGCAGGTCCACAGCTTGTTGGGGCTCTGCCCCAAACCCCTGCTGGATCCTTGTTTTGCCGCAGACATGGCGGATACAGAGTCTGGGGGTTCACCTGCACACAGCGGATTCCGGGCGTGGGACCGAACTGGACAGCTGGAAGGGCAATGTGTGGGTGTGTTGTGATTGCCCATGGTTAGCAAACAAGCCGGTTGTCTCCACCCGACGCATCCAAGCGTCGTTCATGCTTGAACGCGTCAAAGCTTCCAGCAACGCTTTAGCCTCCCGCTTTGACCTCGTAGTATTTATACCACCTGCGGGCGTGGTGTAGACTCATCGTCTCACACTGCGCTCACAGGTAAGCCTTGTTACTTACTTCCCTCGCATCGTCTCAAACTGCGCTCGCAGTTAATTTAGATCTCACTGCATCGCTCTATATTTTTTACAAACCCGTTCTCACCATGGCTTACCAGAGCCAGTTCCGTCAGAACGGTCGTTTTGCCTCACGTCCACTGCAAACACCCCCGCCAGACACGCCACTCCGTGCCGAACCATCGTCTCCTCGGACACCTCCCCCTCTGTTCCGTGAGATCACCCACCCCGCCGGCACACCATGTCAAACAACAATGTCCGATGAGGCCGGTCCCAACAATGCTCCCGAGCAGATCCCCGACTCCCAGCGGCTCGCAAGCTTAGAAGCGCAGCTCGCACTGCTTCTCGCAGCACTAAAGGACTCGCAGGCAGCTACTGCTGCTGCTGCTGCTGCCGCACCCCAGACCGTGGCCCTGCCAGTGCAGGCTGGCAATCCCCCAGTCCTTGTGGTTACACCGGCCGTGGTCACGTCGCAATTCACCGCCCCCATCGCGCCGCTCAACTCTCCTGCAGGTGCGTCACTGTCCCTACGCTCCCTCTTCCCCGACATTGAGCAGGCATGCATCATGTCGGTCATCACACACGAGCTCAAGGTGTCGGACATCTACAAACTGGACACCTGCGTCAAAGACTCAGAGCCAACATACAGCCTGTGCCGCAGGTACATTTGAGATGAATGTGTCCAAACATAGGGCTTACAAGAACCTCAACTCCGTCCTGTTCCCCCTTCACAATTTCTTCGCGATTCTCACCGCCCACCTCCCTGCCCGCTCCGCCGCGACAGTCTACTTTTCCCGCTACCTCACACATCTTTCCACTCTTGCCACGGAGTACGAGTGGGCCACGGTGCTGGAATACCACACCCTTTTCTTCAACCGGCAGCGCAATGACATGATCGAGGGCTCGTACGACAGCTGGAGTGCCTCGGACATCGGCCTGCTGTGTGTACCCCAACCGCAAGCAGATCAACTTGACACCAAAAGGAGCCGGTGTGAAGAAACCCCCCTCCTTGTCGTCGGAAGCTTGCAGAAACTTCAACCTCGGCAAGTGTGAAGCCCATGCGCGTGAAAACAACCCCACACCTGCTCCTCCCCCGGTTGCGGGAAAGACCACCCGCTACTACAGCACAAATAGGGCACTGGCCAGACAAGTAGCTCGTCTCTGCCACCACTGCTCACTCGTCACGGCCCATGCACAGACGTGACCACCATCCCCTGTTCCCTCGCATTGGCTCCTCCTCCCTACCTTATGCAGACTCCTTCCTGCACTCGCGCCCCCACCTCTGCGGCCCAATACCGACCCACATGTCAACACCGCACCTGTCAACACGCCACCCAACCCCTCTGTATCCTCCATTCTCAACGAGGATGCATGGACTTTTTACCTACGCGACTATTCCGACAGAAACTTTGTATCTGCTTTAATTCATATTATTCGACATGGTGCAAATCTTGGATTCACGGGTGATAAGACATGCTCGCAAACATGCACGAACTTGAAGTCTGCCTTCAGTTCGCCTGCCGCCACCGCCGCTCTGTCCGCAGACATCGCTGCGCAAGTCGCCAACGGGCGCACTGCCGTTTGAGAACTTCCGCTGCTCACCTCTGGGTGCAGTAACCCGTAAGCGCTCCGCGAAGGTGCGGTGCATTCACCACCTCTCGTGGCCGCATGGGAGGTCTGTCAATGATGGCATCCCGGACTCCGAATCTACCATTCAGTACGATATGATTGACCACGCAATCAGCGATATCGTCACTGCCGGTCGCGGTGCATGGCTAATCAAGCTCGATCTCGAGTCTGCCTTTTGCCACATCCCCGTACGCCCGCAGACTGGCATCTGCTCGGGTTCACATGGGAAGAAAAATTCTTTTACAATGTCGTTCTTGGCTTTGGTTGCCACTCTGCCCCATACATCTTCAACCTCTTTGCGGATGCCCTGCATTGGATTTTGGAGCACCACTTGCCAGCTTTCATACAGCATTACCTCAATGACTTTATAAAGATTTTCGCACCCAATGTGCCTCTCGCTGAGGTCCAGAAAGCGCTCGAATGGGCACTCGCACTCGGAGAGCAGCTCGGCCTCCACTTCCAACCAACCAAAACCCACGGCCCATCCACTTTGCTCGAGTTCCTTGGCATCGAACTCGACACGGAGTTGATGGAAGCACGTCTCCCCACCGAGAAGCTCGAATACCTCAAAGAGCTTCTCGATGGTTGGTCCCTCCACATGCACGCCACCCTCCGTGAAGTGCAGGAGCTCACAGGCTTCTTGCAGTTCGCATCGCTGGTCATCCCAACAGCCCGTGCCTTCCTGTGTGGGCTGTACAATTTTGAATGGGAGTTCACAACCCCATTCTCTCGCTGTCGTCTCTCCAATCCCGCTCGACGAGATATCGCTTGGTGGAGGACTTTTGCATCGGAGTGGAATGGGTCTGCCTCTTTGCTCCGCAACGTTGCACGCTCCACGTCTACACAGACGCCAACGGTTCCAAAAGCCTCGGGGGATACTTTGGAACCCGCTGGTTCTCTGTCCGATGCCCGCGCCGTCACCGCAACCAACATATCCAAGTCAAGGAAATGCTGGCCGTCATACACGCTGTCCTGTGCTGGGGCAGCACTCACGTCGTGTTCCACGTCGACAATGAGGCTGTCCACAACAGCATGGCCAACTTTTCCATCCGCTCTACGCCTACCATGACCGTACTCCGCCAATTCCTCGCCCTTGCATGCCGGCTCGATTTCTCTTTTTCTTCAATCTGGTTATCTTCCGCTGATAATGCGATCGCTGACCCCGCTTCACGCTTCTCTTTTTCACGCATGTTCGAATTGGCACCTTTCCTCAACAAGCAGCCATCCTCAAAGCACCTCCGGACTGGTGGTATGAACAGCACCCTATTGAAGTAATGATTTAGAGAAGGATGTTTTGCAGAAGAACTGAATAAATTCAGAGTAATACTACGGCTTAAATACAAACGGCGTGCATAGCTAATTGTCCATAGTAATAAATATGTCATAGATTGTATCTAGCAGCATAGGTAAGTAACTGTGAGACGAACAGTAAACCAGTGGAGACAATAGAAAAGTGCGGGCGACGAGGGCAAGTCGCAGCAGTGTGGTTCAACCAAAGTTGAACCAATTGAGTTGCCTGGTCCGGGCGGCTACTTCGGTTTGTTATTCCAGCACACCCTTCCTGGCCCAAGACCGTCTCATTTTACCTTTGGCACGGGCTTGCATCCAACACCCGACGAACGTACAGCACCGGCCAGCGTGGCTTCATCAATTTCGTCAGGCTCCACAGCATGTACAACGTTGACGGTGCCATTCTTCCCGCCACCCAACCCGTCATCATGTCTTGGGTCACCAGCCTCGCTGGACGGGTCCAGCCAAAAACCATTAAAGCTTATCTCTCCGCCGTACGTTCCCTCCACGTCGACGCTGACCTTCCCTTTGCTATCTGCGAGTCCCCCGTTGTACAGTGCTTCATCCAAGGGATCAAGTGCTTCCACGGTGAAAAAGATCGCAAACCCGTTCAACCCATCACCCGCCCTATCCTCCTTGCCATTCTCGCACAGCTCCGACCCGGCATCATCCCTGGGCACACCACCCTATTCACCGCATACTGTCTTGGCTACGCTGGCCTTCTTAGATTGGGTGAGATCACCGTCGGCAATGGCAAGGATGCCTCCCTCAACCTCACCCGCGACGCCATTGCTTTTATCCCGAACTTCGCCAACTGTACCCACATTGACCTCGCCCTTCCGGGCTCAAAGAAAGACCCCTTTCGCAAGGGCATCACTATCACCATCGCCGCTGCACCGGGCCAGCCCTCATGTCTGGTTGCCACCGTTAAACGACTCTTCACCGAGCTACCCCGTGCTACAAACGCCCCCTCTTCGAAGGTCTCGACGGGAAGCCTCTCCACTACCGTGCCTTCGTCGTGGGCATACATACCTCGCTCACCGCTGCTGGCATCGACCCCTCTGGCTTTGTGGGCCATAGCCTCCGTCGCAGCGCCGCCACGGAGGCAGCTGCAGCTGGATTTAATGACTACGAAATACAGCTCCTTGGCCGCTGGCGCAGCGATGCATACAAGCTCTACATTGAGAACCCCATCTCCAGAATCCTCCACCTTTCCAGACAACTCCACATGGCTCATCCCCACTCCGTCCCTTTCGAGCCCCTGGCCCTTCACAACTACGCACCCGTGGCTTGAGTCTGATCCCTGATCAGCGCTCGAGAGCTTTTGGACCCCAATATATCTTGTGCCCAACCACTTCATCTCTTTTCCACTCGTCTCAATCTCTCCCACTCTTCTCCTCTCTCTCCGACGTCCCGCGCAGAAGGCTAACTTTGGCCGAAATGAGTTGTCACCTGATGCTCACATGACTCTCGGCTAGTTGTGTTTTAGTGTAGGACCGGTGTTTATCGGTTGATAGGTCGAATCAGGAGTTCGGACAAAATTGGTAATTTGCCCGAATGAGGTCAGGTCAAAATTCGGACAAATTTGAGAGTGGCAGCAGCGAGGTCAGATCCAAAATTCGGACAATGGTAGTCACTTTTGGAAGGTCAGATCACATTCGGACAAACATGGGGCCTCTGATCCACTTCCGCATCTGGTCGGACTTGGACGCTGCTTTGTTTTGGACAATGGCCTATGGATGCGGAGCAACGTAGCAGTTGCTAAATGTAATTAAATTTCTGGTTCATGCTGCGTGGCATCCTGAACCATTCAACCATTCAGGGACTTTGGAGTAGCACTTTGGAAACAATCAACTGATTAGCTTCATTCATTGTTCTGGCTGATACAACAAGTGTCAAATATTTTTGAGGACCTGTTGGCGGAGAAGGAGCTGTTGACAACAGCTCCCTCGCCTGTTGTACAAGGCCATAGCAAATCTAATCAGCGCGACGAAGGGGGAGTGAAATATCATCTCGTAGAGGTTCCAGGGTTGTAGACTATTTTTTTTTGCGAATTTTTCATCTATTTTTGAGCCGTTTCGGGGAGAAAATGAGGTCAGAAGCAAAGTTCGGACAAATTTCAGTTTAGGTCGAGGTTGGAAGCAGAATTCGGACGAATTTTGGGAGTTGAGGTTGGCCGAAAGTTCGGACAAAAAGGATTTTAGGCCAAAAATGAGATTCGACCTATTAACCGATAAACACCGGTCCTTTTAGTGTATAGGAAACCGGCACCGGTTCCGCTTTTCATAGATCATTTACCCCTTGTCAACGGTACTATATTTGACCCCTTACCTGGCCACCTAAGCATTCGTGCCTCAATCTCAATCCATCTGCTAACCCTACGCGCGCCCAACTGTGTCAGAACGAAGGCATGCCTCCTAGGAAGGATTCAAGACCCTAAGTTCCCAAATATCCCAGCATTTGAGTTCGCAGTGAATTCCTTTTGCGCAGCAGTACAACATGGCCAAATTACAGGCTAGTTGGCCACCCCGCTAAATAATGGCCTGAGCTCGCAAATGCCCGCTACTTGTCCTCTAAATCATAGAGGGAGATCGTATTGACTATCTCACACAGTTATGGTGTATATATGAGGTATACGAAAGGTCAGAAAATCTGGTTCCGACCGATGCGAAACCCCAAAATCGGGGTCGTCAAATGAACGAGTGTCCTACAAGTAGAAGAAACATCTAGATGGGCCAAATTAAGATCCAGGCTGCTTAATGGGAAGTATTGGGATGTACCTGAGCACCCAGCTCTATTACAAGACGTTGGTAGCTCCTCCAAAAAATCCGACTATTAGCGAGACCGAAATTGGATGGTTTGAGATAATGGCCTGCAGAACTATCAGAGGTGAATGGATAAAATCTCAGAATACTTCTCAGAATGAAGGATTTGACAGTAAAAGGTACTCTGTAAGGTTTCAGGCCGATAGCATGACGGTATCGTGTACCGCGACGCTGGCCAGCATGGCTGACCGAAAAAAGCTGTTGTGCTTTCCTGAGTGCATAAAAGAGAGTAGTGGGGCCATTGCCATCCAGTAGCATCACAAACAGAGGCCCAGCACTGAGGGATCAGAACAAGCCCCAAAAGTCGTGGATCGACGAAGAAATGGTGGAGAAATAGCCACGGCAAGCAAACGGCAAGTGAGGCGATGGCAAGAAACTGATGTCCCCACGCCTCGGATTCCGATCCGCGATGCCGTGACTTTCGATCAACCCATCACTTTCGGCTGAAATTTGGTCTGGACCTTCGTTGGAGGTCGTACTCTGTTCGTATATCATGCCCAGTCATAATTACCAAGCCCTGGCCTTCTAGCTCCCAAGTGGCCAACTAGGTAGGGTGGCCAGGTAGGGGGTCTCAGATAGTAACGTTGCAATATCGCGCTCAATGTAGATACGAATGGCCGAAATGAAATCCGTAAATAAACCTTTCAAATATGGAATGGAGGGTGGAATCCCTGGGTATTCCTGGCGATCATCGAACTTGGAGTATGGCTTACATCCACGCTGACCGTAGAAGTTCACAGCACCGATGTACATAAGTTCTCCATCGGCATGATGTCTGTGCTGGACCTCGGAAACCATCTCGGAAAATGGAGCAGGTCCAAATCTTGTCGCGAAGGTGTTGCACATTTGCCACATCATTGTTTTTGATATCGCGCCTCGAGCAGAAATATAAGCTTAAAAAATGAGTCATCACTTATACAATAACAACAGAAACATACCAGGAAATGCGGGCTGCACAAATGACGGAAGCTGCGCGATGATATGTGGGTCTGTGCCCTGATAACTTGTACCACAGCCGGGATCATTCCGCCGAGGATTGCGATGAAAGCGATTGGTCAAGAGGAAAAAGTCGGTAGGGATCGAGCGCACTCGACATGCAATTGGATCATCATTGAAGCCTGTAAAAAATATCAATAGGCTGGGGAGCAGAATAAAAATTGCAGCATTTACCGTTCCGGCTGAGAGGCTTGCCGCAAGTGCACTTAAATCTGTCTGGTGCACCGGGAAGCAGATTTGGGATCCAGATAAAGACGTCTCGCGCATAGAGTTCAGTGGGATCGAGACCATTATTGCTACCCATGCTGCGATGAAGCGCAAAGACGGGTGCATAGGCCGATCATAAAAGTCACCCCGTCTATAGCACAATGCTTCCATACTTTTTTTATTTCCGTAGATAATCTGTCCTTCAGAATCACGAACTGCTTTTGCAGCACCGAGTCTGTCCCAGCCTCTGATGCACCTGTTTCGGTCTCAGCAGTTGCGGAGTTGGTCTCGGTGGTTTCTAAAACTGCATCTACGAGACTGTCATTAATAATTCGATCACCAGAGGCGATGTCGGCATGCTTGTCATTCTCGTCAATATAATTGAGCTCTTCATTGACCTGAGCAAATTCCGCGTACGAGAGGTTTGAGCGACTCGCTAGTAATCACAATTATATGTTTGGATAATTAAAAATGTGTATGATGGATATACCTGTGTCTGCGGTAAATCCTGGACCAGTGTTCAGTGTGTTTTCGCCAGTCAGAGGCCGAGATGGACCAAGATCAGACCAGAAAGAGGGTCTCCCAGTTTGTGTCGAGGTGGAAGGTGCAGGTTGATTTGTGGTATAGGGGTTAAAAAAGGCAGCAGATGCATGGGGAGTATTGGCCGAAGCAGCGTGTACAGGAGCACGAGTGAGGAGAGCATGTCTTAGATGTGCAGGAGTTTGCACCGAATTTCCGAGGATTTCCTCCTTTTTTCTACGTCCAGACCCAGGGCGTTTACCTCCGTGAGAGCCTTTGGGCTTCGGAACAGCGGCCGTGTCCATCGAAGCAGCAGTAATGTCAAGTGAGGGAAGACAAGTGCGAGAATGTCAAGGGCGGTGCAAGGATCACACGGAGCAATGATGGGATCAACAAATTGATAACAATCAGCACGGGTGCGGGCCTATCGACATAGCGATAGTCTATGAGCCATCTCGATCATGGTGGTTAGACGATTGCCCCTTTTGTAAAGAGATCGGTCTGCCGCTCATCTCGAATCGACCGTGAGGGCAGCACTTTAGACCAAATGGATTATCAAGATTTGCTTCCGAGGCGCTGTCAACCTGGCGTGACGTGGGACTCCACGTTGCACAAGCACGCACTTTCCGGGCACCCCGCCATTCCAAAGCGCTGAACGAATCGATCGCACGACCGATTTTTTGGCTCGGAAGGCTTGCTAAATATGCGCGATTTCGGGCAATTTGAACCCCTTGGAATGACCAATTTTTCAATAAAATTGAACCCCGGATTTGAGCCGGTGACGTACCATCTCATTCCGTATGGAAGGCTCCGACTCCTTGTTTCTCGGACATTCATCGTGCGAAAGTGCATCCTGTTCTCCACGAGGTGCTCAAGGCGACCAGTCTTGTCTTCCACCTTCACGTCCACTGCGCAGTAATACATCCTCCTCATTCTCTCTGTGGGCAGCTCTTTCTGCTGTCTAATCTTCACTTTTGGCTCACATAGTGTTCCACCTCCAGAAGATCGGCGGTATAACGATCCATTTTGACCATGTCTGGGGAGGGCAATGAAGTCGAGACCTTCATTGCGGACATTTCTGGTGCGTAAGGAACTTAATTGGGACGTCAGCATCATGATTTCTTGTCCCCAGGAGGCAAAGGAGGTGAGGGTGGAAGGGGAAGCGAGGGTGGAATGGGTGGCCCCGGGGGTGTGGGAGAGGGTCCAACTTTCTATTTCAAAGGAGTTCGAAATGTGACGAATAACATGTACGTTGATGACATCTCCCGTTCCTTTTCCCAAAGTCCTTTCTCAACAACAGTGTCCAGTGGAGGATCCCTTGTAGTCCACATTGATAAGTTAGTGTTATTAAAATTTCTGTGTTGAATACGCTGAATTGTCTGTAGACTGAAAGAAGATCTGTACAAGTGGTTGGAGTCTCCTCCTGATACAAAGGACAGACAGCGCGAGCTCAAAAGCCTCCATCACCAAGCCACCGGGGGCTGGCTCTTACGTGATCGCCGATTCGTCAGATGGAAGGACACACCCGGTGCTTTATGGATCAAAGGAATCTGTAAGTCAAATTTCATTTTGTTCGAATTCCATATCTAATAATTCTTTGCAGCTGGTACCGGAAAGAGCATACTAAGGTGATTTGTATCGCTACCACATACATAACATTAATCTGCTGCTAACAATACCGACAGCTCAACAGTGATTGAAGAAATTGTCAAGGCCTGTCCCGAGCGGTCCGCTGTTACATATTTCTATTTCGATTTTAGGAACGAGCGGCAGCGCATGGACATCATGTTATGTTCTATCATCTGGCAGCTGTCTGAACGGTCGCCTTCACCCCATAGCTCTCTGAATCAGCTGTATAAAACACTGGGAACCGGAACTATACAGCCACAGTGTGTACATCTTCAAGAACTGCTCAAAGATCTACTTTCACAGTTCAACCAGACCTATATTGTCATCGATGGGCTCGATGAATGTAACAAGACCGACCGGAAGCCTCTTGTCCAGTTCATTCACAGCCTATGCCATCTTACAAAAAATATATTGCATCTCCTGTTTACCAGTCAACCTCTTGAGGAATTCAAAAATGCATTCAAGGATGTAACCTGCATCGAGCTTGGTTCTTGGGTCTCAAATGACGACATCAGATCTTACATTGGCAGCGAAGTTCCCAAGGTCGGAAATTGGGCTAGTAATGACAAGTATGCAAAGCTTGTCACGGAACAGATTGTGCAGAAGAGCAACGGAATGTTGGTCCTCTCATTGCGCTGTAATCTGGCCTCAAGCTGACTGGCATATCCAGGTTTCGCATGGCTGCATGTCTCCTTATCGAACTGGGTCACTGTCGTTGGGAAGAAGACTGGGAGGAGGCCCTCACAGTCCTCCCAGCTGATCTATTTGGAATTTACAGCCGTTTCTTCACCCGGGCGAAAGATGCTCCGAATCTCCCAACAGTTTTTATCCAGGCAATTTTCAGGTGGCTTGTGTTTGCTGCTAGACAAGTCACATCGGATGAGCTGGCAGATGCTATTGCTTTCCGCCTGGATGCTCCTGCATTCAACTTCTCTGACCCGGCTAAATCCATCTACTACCCAAAAAGACGTCAGGGCAATGCTGAGATCTTCAAGTTGCTGGAGGGCTTGGTTTTGATCAAAAATAATGACCAAGAGGAACTGTCCAATGACTCGGATAATTCATCAATCTATGACAGACATGAACAGACAATCACTCTTGCACATTCATCTGTCAAGGATTACATCCTTTCCACACAATTCCATCAGCAATTCAGCTCAATCATGGACCTTACAAAGGAGATCTCCCACAAATTCATTGCCCAAACATGTGTCCGTTATCTCCTCCTTTTTGCAGACCCCAAACATTTGATGACCAAGGACACACACCCAAACTACCCAATCTCCTTGTATGCAGCAGGATATTGGTTTCATCACTTGCAGCTTTGCAATGACTGGGACCAGGAGTTGCTGCTTCCCTCCACAATGCATCTCCTAGAGGATGGAAGCAACCAACATGCTACTTTGTACCAATTACATCTCCTGCAGTTGAATGAGACCCGTGTTTGGGATGAGCCCATATCACCTGCAGTGTGCATGTGTTCTGAAATGGGGTACACTGAAGGAGTACGCTCTCTGCTCATTGAGCACAATGCATCTGTCGACTTAGTCGACAGATATGGCAGTACTGCGCTGCATCTTGCATTGAGAAATGGTCACCTCGACATTGCAAGGCTGCTCATTGAATGCAATGCATCTGTCAACTTAGTCGAGGAAGATGGCTGGACTGCGCTGCATCGAGCATCAAGCAATGGTCACCTCGACATTGCAAGGCTGCTCATTGAACGCAATGCATCTGTCAACTTAGTCAACATATATGGCCAGACTGCACTGCATCTTGCGTCGAGCAACGGTCACCTTGACATTGCAAGACTGCTCATTGAACACAATGCATCTGTCAACTTAGTCAACAAATATGGCCAGACTGCGCTGCATCTTGCATCGAGCAATGGTCACCTCGACATTGCAAGGCTGCTCATTGAACGCAATGCATCTGTCAACTTAGTCGACAAATATGGCGGGACTGCGCTGCATCTTGCGTCGAGCAATGGTCGCCTCGACAATGCAAGGCTGCTCATTGAATGCAATGCATCTGTCAACTTAGTTGACGAAGATGGCGGGACTGCGCTGCATCTTGCGTCGAGCAATGGTCACCTTGACATTGCAAGGCTGCTCATTGAACGCAATGCATCTGTCAACTTAGTCAATGAATATGGCCGGACTGCACTGCATCTTGTGTCGAGCAATGATCACCTCGACATTGCAAGGCTGCTCATTGAATGCAATGCATCTGTCGACTTAGTTGATGAAGATGGCGGGACTGCGCTGCATCTTGCGTCGAGCAACGATCACCTCGACATTGCAAGGCTGCTCATTGAACGAAATGCATCTGTCAACTTAGTCAACAAATATGGCCAGACTGCACTGCATCTTGCATTAAGCAATGGTCACCTCGACATTGCAAGGCTGCTCATTGAACACAATGCATTTGTCGACTTAGTTGACAAAAATGGTTGGACTGTGCTGCATCTTGCATTGAGCAATGGTCACCTCGACATTGCAAGGCTGCTCATTGAACACAATGCATCTGTCGACTTGGTTGAGGAAGGTGGCCAGACTGCGCTGCATCTCGCATCAAGGAACGGTCACTTTGACATTGCAAGGCTGCTCATTGAACACAATGCATCTGTCGACTTAGTCGACAAATATGGCCAGACTGTGCTGCATCTCACATCAAGGAATGGTCACCTCGACATTGCAAGGGTGTTCATTGAACACAATGCATCTGTCGACTTGGTTGAGGAAGGTGGCCAGACTGCGCTGCATCTTGCGTTGAGCAATGGTCACCTCGACATTGCAAGGCTGCTCATTGAATGCAATGCATCTGTCGACTTAGTCGAGGAAGGTGGCCACACTGCGCTGCATCTTGCGTTGAGCAATGGTCACCTCGACATTGCAAGGCTGCTCATTGAACGCAATGCATCTGTCAACTTAGTCAACAAATATGGCTGGACTGCGCTGCATCTTGCATTGAGCAATGGTCACCTCGACATTGCAAGGCTGCTCATTGAACACAATGCATTTGTCGACTTAGTTGACAAAAATGGTTGGACTGTGCTGCATCTTGCGTTGAGCAATGGTCACCTCGACATTGCAAGGCTGCTCATTGAACACAATGCATCTGTCGACTTAGTCGACAAATATGGCCAGACTGTGCTGCATCTCGCATCAAGGAATGGTCACCTCGACATTGCAAGGGTGCTCATTGAACACAATGCATCTGTCGACTTGGTTGAGGAAGGTGGCCAGACTGCGCTGCATCTTGCGTTGAGCAATGGTCACCTCGACATTGCAAGGCTGCTCATTGAACACAATGCATCTGTCGACTTAGTCGACAAATATGGCCAGACTGCACTGCATCTCGCATCATGGAACGGTCACTTCGACATTGCAAGGCTGCTCATTGAACACAATGCATCTGTCGACTTGGTTGAGGAAGGTGGCCAGACTGCGCTACATCTTGCGTTGAGCAATGGTCACCTCGACATTGCAAGGCTGTTCATTGAACGCAATGCATCTGTCAACTTAGTTGACGAAGATGGCTGGACTGCGCTGCATCTTGCATCGAGCAATGGTCACCTCGACATTGCAAGGCTGCTCATTGAACGCAATGCATCTGTCAACTTAGTTGACGAAGATGGCCGGACTGCGCTGCATCTTGCGTTGAGCAACGGTCACCTCGACATTGCAAGGCTGCTCATTGAACACAATGCATCTGTCAAATTAGTCGACGAAGATGGCCAGACTGCGCTGCATCTTGCATTGAGCAATGGTCACCTCGACACTGCAAGGCTGCTCATTGAACACAATGCATCTGTCGACTTAGTCAACAAATATGGCAGGACTGCACTGCATCTTGCATTGAGCAACGATCACCTCAACATTGTAAGGCTGCTCAATGAGCATGGCACCACACAAACCCAGGGAGGACAGTAACCCCCTTCCCCCTTCTCCATGACAATACCCCAGGCTTGGTCCTCTGATGAACACTTCTTTAGAGAACTACAACTTGACTATTTTTTTGTATTCAAAAGCTGAAAGTACACTGTAAAGCGAATCCATGTGTCTTGAAAGCATCAATCCAGATTCCCAATCAAGGATAATCAGTCCTATTAGCTGAGATTGATGAATTCAAGATGAGTAAAACTTGCTTGTTCTTGTTTGAAATTGCCCTCACACAGTCCTCTCTTCTGTCGTTTGGACGTTGCAATGACCAACTGCAGGTGAGTAAAAGTTGCTTGTTCTTGTTTTGAAATTGCCATCACGTGGAATTCTGGTAAATAGCCAAACCTAAAGGTTCAGCAATCATTTCCGTGGAGGTAGGTAGGTAGGTAGGTAGGTAGCATTACACAGCAAAGTCTGAATCATGAACGCCAGTTTCCAAGAATTATCCCATCAAATGATTGTTAGATGAAATTCAATTATGTACAAAACGGGATATGGAAGTAAAGAAAAACTAGTATTATGCAAAGTAATGATATCGACACGATTGTCATCACTGAGATCACTGTTAGGGTAGAGAAATAGCGTGGAAAGCAAACAGAATACTCAACCGTTTGCTCTTGGGCTTCTTGGGTTTCAAAGATACATTTTAGATTTCATGCCCAAACAGACATAATAATATTCCGTGAATCCAACTCAAAGCTTCGAGCAGGGATGGTGGATTCGTGTATGGTGAGGTCGGCACGAGAGTAAACAGTTGTTCAGGAGAACAAGACATGCCTTTGCTTCGCTACGGCATAAATGCTGACTTGAAAGGCAGCCAACTATCATTTAGAAAAATCCCTGAAGGATGACTGGGTTTCATCGATTTCTGACCATTGGCATTGTACAGTTTTTCACGGGTCAATGATACAAACAGAATGAATCTCAGTTGCATGCTCTCCAGGTTACACTTTTGAGAAATTTGAGTAGGCCAATAAATTAATATATCCCTGGAGTGCTCTCCCAAAGTGTAGGATTTTTCCTGATGTTGTTAGCGGGCAAACAGAATAAAAGATGTTGTATCATTGACCTGTACATCCGAAATCAGTGCCAAACAATGACCAAAAAATGGGTTTGTCTCCTCCATTCCTCCATTGGGATTTCATGGGTCAATGATACAAACAGAATGAATCTCAGTTGCATGCTCTCCAGGTTACACTTTGAGAAATTTGAGTAGGCCAATAAATTAATATATCCCTGGAGTGCTCTCCCAAAGTGTAGGATTTTTCCTGATGTTGTTAGCGGGCAAACAGAATAAAAGATGTTGTATCATTGACCTGTACATCCGAAATCAGTGCCAAACAATGACCAAAAAATGGGTTTGTCTCCTCCATTCCTCCATTCCCAATGCCTCTGTTGACTCAAATTGAGGTCCATCTGTAGTTTATACATTTATTCTACAGTGGAGATCAGGTTTGAGTGCCGGCTGTCCTGTGCAGCTTGAGAAAAAAGTTGTATCATTGACCCGTGATAAACTGTACAGTGAAAGTGAATTTGAAAATTTAATTCACAAATATATCTACATATAAATGCCTGTACCGTCAAGCAAGTTACAGTCTAATGGTCTAATGTGAAGCTTGAGGTCACGAACCGAAGACACATCTATCGCTTGCAATAAGTCCAGGGTTGGGAGTTGAGCTCGCAGAGAAAGGATGGTTTTATCCGAAAATGGGAGAGGGACATACCATGGTGGTAGGAATACTTGAATTCGCCACACAGCAACAAAATCTGTGTGATGATGAAGATACCCATGGTGCTTCCGTGCACATCTTTTGCAGATGGCCGGTGGTATCATCGTTCTGCGGGTGCATCAGCGAGAACACAAGGGGAGGGAAGAGGAGGGTAGAGAAGGGGGAAAAAAGCCAGTTGTGCGAGAAACGACTTTCACGTTTGTGAACAAGGAAATGTGAATGCGAGGGAGAGCAGAGGTTAGGGGAATCAACACGACTTGCCGGGGAAGCACTGCGTTCCAGCCCCCAATGGACAGAGGGTCTGGCTATATGCGTAGACAGAGCCCTAGACAAGGCAGTCTGGCTATATGTGGCTACGTATAGCTACACCACGTAGACATGGTACATCTACGTTCGTTGTATCTGTCTACGTGAGTCAACCGACATGGACAGAGGGTGGACCAACGTAAAGACCAACGTAGCCAGATGTAGACCTACATTGAGCAAAAAAATCACAACAGTTGAGTGAACACGTAGATGAATGTAGACAGACATAGACTCCGGTAGCCGGACTGTGTCCACATGACATGTACACATATAGCCACAGCTGGACGAGCGGGGACAGACATGTGTCCACAACCCTCTGTCTACCCCATAGACAGAGTTTGGCAGGGGGTAGACAGATATAGCCACAGCTGGACGAGGGGGGACAGAGGTCTGTACAGTGGGGGCCGGAACGCAGTGAAGTTAGTCCCGTTTGCGGATGGGGAAGGGCATGGACAGAGGAGAGTAAGGAACAGAACGTTAACACAACTGGCGTTATTTCCTCCAAAATTTGGGCCTTCATTGCTACCTGCGCTACATTGCCATTAGGTTACCAGAAAAGTTATGAAACCTAGACGATCGCATTTTGGATTCTCTACCCCCTACAAAAATCGTGATCTCAAACCCCACCGTTCCCACGCTACAGCACCTTCCAAAAAAGGCACATTCTCACGCTACACGGCCTTTCTGGCCTTTTCTCTAGTGTTGCCACAGCTCAGCTTGAAGCTGCTAGCCGTCTGAGCCAAGCCGCAAATTAGCCGAGCTGAGCCAGCCGTTGAGACCAAATCGGTGATAAGCAGTGAATGAACACACCTATGAAAATGCTATATTTTTCGCTTTTCAAATGTGTAGTTCATTCCTATTGTATTATCTACTAGAGGCAGTACTAAGAACCCGAAGTAGCTGGCCTGTGGCCAGCATCACAAGAGCAACGGGACAACACCCTGGTGGAAGCCAGAGGTGTTTCTGACATGTTCTCGCTCTGAAACGTGTAGGAGATTGTGTAGCCCAACTAAGCCAGAGGGTATTTCGTTGGTATCGGTAGTTTCGGTAGTTTCAATACCGAAACCTCGAGGACCAGAGTGACGAGCGACTATGTGGTTATCTATTTGGGAGTATCGACGTGTTCGCGTCGATCCAGGTGACGTGAGAGGCACCAGAGGCGGTGTTTCGGTTGTAGCCGAAGCATCGGTTACTCGGCAACAGACATCAGAGTGGGATAGTAAGCGAAGGGGACCCATGATCGTCGATCCCGGAGTTCCCAGGACTTCCCCTTTGGGTGATAGGAGTGTTCTGGAGTATCCATCCTGAATCCACACTCGAAGTGGGGTATCATTCGAAGCCTACATGGCTGGAGACTCTAGTTTCCATAAAGACCTTCGAGGGATACTCTCAAAAAGCAAGTTACATTGCAAAGGGCTACATGGTGGTTGATGTCTAAGCTGCCATCAATCCACCATGTGCAGAATCTTACCAAGGAATGGTCGGAATATACCCGGAATGGCGTGCTCAGTGCCCCCGACCAATAGGACTCGTTATATTTTAATTGCCAAGACGGATACACGGATTGCGAGGCGGTTAAACGGACCTTTTACTTAATTCTTTCTTTGTCATAGTCATATTTTGGATTGTATAAGTAGCTAGAGGTGTTTCTAGGGTCGGTACGGAATCCTCCCCCCACTAGTAAGCCTTGTGCTTGCGCCTGGGAGGATTCTAGTCGATCTTCGGACACCTACCAATGTCAGTTTGTAGGAGTTGGAATATCACCATTGTTGGATTGGATAAAACGTCTGAGCGTAGCTCTTGAATCGTATTGAATCGCCGGCCTTGGGTCTTGAATCGTATAGAATCGCCGGTCTTGGACCTTGAATCGTTGGGAACTGGGTTGGGAATAGTTTGGAATCGTCTGTTTTGTTGTTTGTTGTCTGGAACCACCACCATCTTTGTTAAACTTTGCGGAACTTTCAGTTTCGCTTTGGAATATTGGTGAACCTCACGGTTCCCTTCATTCCAATAAACTCTATCTGTGTTGTTTGCGTTGGAAACTTCAGAATCCTTTTGGATCCTTAGTTTCCATCGTCATAGTCGGTCATAATCAACCCAAGTCTTGGTGTCCGAAACAGATATCCTTTGGGATCTCTTAGTTTCGTACATAACAAATGCTTGCTACATCTTACAACGACTTCTTGAATTAAACTTTCTCCCGATCAACCTTTACAAGGCTCTGAATCAGGACTGACACTCGTCTGGTACCTCTGGAACGAACATTACACTGCACTTGCTGCATACTATTGGTTGTTTGGGATTAGATTCGTCTGTTCCATCCGATTCTTTGGCTGTTTCTGTTAGTTTCCATCCTAGGTTCGGAGCTCACTTATCATCGGATAAGCGGCTCGCATGGCTTGGCTCCGGCTTAAGCCGGCTTCGAGTCAACTCCAGTCGTGGCCACCCAAGGAGGCTACTACAACCTTATGCGGGATACCTTGAAGATCGGTTACGATGTAGATGTAAAACCCAGTTACAAGATGCCGAGGAGGGAGGAGTCTCCCCATCTGTTCGCTTCTCTTAGTAATGATATTCCCCATTTGTAACCTGCCCCTTTTGGGCTTCTGGCTTGTCTTCTCCCACAACTGACGATGGCGCCCAAAGGTGCCAAGCGCTCTGTCCGAGCTAACCAGCCTGCAGCACAACGCGGGATGGGAGTCCACTTTACCAGCCCCTCAAGCGAGCCGATACGCGCAAGAGACACATAGCGCGGGGTCTCGGACACACGATGAAGGTTGCGGAGCTTCGGTCGTGTCTTGAGGCGTGCCTACACGGGGACCCCATTCCATCGGACGCGCCCCCATCGTCCACAGAAGCGCTATCAGCACGGTCAAATGCCGAAGCTGAGCCCCAGCTCAATGGAGATGCCAATGAAGCTGCGGAATGGATCGACGTTCCTCCTGCACTCCCCACACCCCCTCCAGCTGGTGCCGCAGCTCATACATGCCTTTTCGAGTCATGGGAAGGTCTTCTACCATCACTGGAGGCACCATTCACTGTGTTCTATCGCTCCACGCATGCCCAGCAGTGTCCAATCATTCCTCCGCAAATCGAGTATACCTGCACAGTGGGTTGCAACTCAAGGACCAAGGTGGTCAAGTGCCTCTATCCTCTAGGTGCGTTACACAGAGCATCCCAGGTGTTTATAGTGCTGAATTATGGCCATAGATGTAATATGCTGATAAGCAGTGAATGAACACACAGTAGAAAACACGATATTTTTCGGTTTTCATTGTATAGTTCATTCCTATTATATTATCCATTATAGGCAGTACTGAGAACCCAAAGTAGCTGGCCTGCGGCCAGCATCACAGGAGCAACGGGATAATGCTCTGGTGGAAGCCAGGGGTGTCTCTGACAAGTACTCACTCCGAAACATGTAGGAGATTGTGTAGCCCAACTTAAACATATGGGTATTCTACCAAGTTATGGTAGATCCGGTCATTCTGGTAGTTCCCATTCGAGGAGAACCATGGGAATGATGGGAATTAGAGATTCGAGCAATTATTCTATTCTCAATCTTGGTTCTCGATGCATTCGCGTCGATCCAAGTGACATGAGAACACCAGAGGTGGTGTTTCGATTGTACCCGAACGTCGGTTACTCGGCAACGTGCATCAGAGTGGGATAGTAAGCGAAGGGAACCCATGATTGTCGATCTCGGAGTTCCCAGGACTTCCCCATTGAGTGTAGGAGCATTCTCAAGAACCCATCCTGAGCCATAACTCAAAGTGGGGTATCATTCGAAGCCTACATGGCTGAAGATCACAGTTCTCATGAAGATCTTCAAGGGATACCTTCAGAAAGCAAGTTACATTGCAAAAGGGCTACATGGTGGTTGATGTCTAAGCTGCCATCAAAGTCACCATGTGCAGAATCTTACAAAGGAACGGTCGGAATATACCCGGAATGGCGTGCTCAGTGCCCCGACCAATGAGAATCAACAGATTCTAGTCACCAAGACGGATACACGGACTTTGGGGCGGCTAAACGGACCATTTATTTAATTCTTTCATTGTCATAGTCATATCTGTTATTGTATAAGTAGTTAGAGGTGTTTCTAAGGACGAGGACGGAGTTTCCCCCAACTAGTGAGCCTAGCTTACACCAAGGGAAACTTTTAGTTGATCTTCGGACACCTACCAACATCAGTTTGTAGGGGTTG
Organism: Mycena leptocephala; assembly: GCA_029378395.1. NCBI lineage: Eukaryota > Fungi > Basidiomycota > Agaricomycetes > Agaricales > Mycenaceae > Mycena > Mycena leptocephala. The sequence goes on along the minus strand of JARJLF010001271.1, from coordinate 35,986 downwards.
GAATATCACCAGTGTTTTGGATTGTATAAAGTCGTCTGAGCGTGGCTCTTGAATCGTATTGAATCGTTGGAAGCTATAGAATCGCTGGCCTTGGGTCTTGAATCATATCGAATCGTATAGAATCGCTGGCCTTGGGTCTTGAATCATTGGAATCGTATAGAATCGCTGGTCTTGGACCTTGAATCATTGGGAATCGGTTGGCAAACGTTTGGAATCGTTGGGAATCGTCTGTCTTGTTGTCTTGCTGTCTGGAACCACCACCATCTTTGTTAAAACCTTGCGGAACTTTTGGTTTCGCTTCGGAATATTGGTGAACCTCACGGTTCCCTTCATTCCGATAAATCTCTTTGTGTTGTTTGCGTTGGAAGCTTTAGAAACCTTTGGTTCCTTAGTTTCCATCGTTCTCATCAGTTGTGACCGACTCGTGTCTTGGTGTCCGAAACAGATATCCTTTGGATCTCTAAGTTTCGTACATATCAAACACTTGCTTCGTCTTACAACGACTTCTTGAACTAAACTTTCTCCCGATCAACCTTTACAAGGCTCTGATTCAGGGACTGACACTCATCTGGTACCTCTGGAACGAACGTTACACCGCACTTGCTGCATACTATTGGTTGTTTGGATTAGATTCGTCTGTTCCATCCGATTCTTTGGTTGTAGTATTTTGTTTGGGCTGTTTCTGTTGGTTTCCATACTAGGTTCGGAGCTCACTTATCAACGCGTGCGTATTGTCACCTGCGATTGCATGCCTCTCGGCGTCCTACTCGCGCAACACGGCGTTTTCCCAGCTTCCCCGAACAGGCCCCATGTTGGCGTCTCCCTCAATGTCCTGGATCTATCGGGCGATGTTTGAGCGCTCCTGCGACACCATCAATGCCCTTGCCGCCGCGCTTCATATGATCTACGACCGTCGGGGTTCCACGGTTGTTTCAGCACCTACTAATCCCAACTATCCCCTCTAATTAGAGGGGCAGACTCCCCCCATGTGCTCCCTCTAGTTCAAATCCCCCCATGCTGCAAATATGCTGCAGCGGACTTGGAGCTATTTATTCAAGCGTGTCTTAAGTAATCCCGCCATCAGCAGTGGGTGCGCCTGTCCCAAAAAGGGAATTGTCTAAGAAAAAATCGAGAAAATCTCAATAAAATACAGGTGTGTACTAGCATGTATTGCATCCGAAATGGGTGTATATTGGGCCCCATTTGCGACATAATCAGCATGTGTGCAGCCACAAACCTGTGGTACTGTAGTGATTTAATTATATTTTGATTAAAATCTACTGGCAGGTTGAATTGATGAGCACGGCCGTTGCCGTGGATTTGATGGTTGCCGTGGATTTGATGGCTATCCGTATTTGGGTTGAAATTGATGGATCCCGGCTTTTGCCTTCGGATTGATAGCTGGGTGCTAAAACTACGTGTGTCGGGTTGTAATTGATGCCTGGGTGCTTTAAATGCCGATATTTGTTCAAAAAGACTCAGCTCTCAGAAAGTATTTTGCATTTTGCGGGCTGATGGAGCCACCAATTGCAAAAATGGTCTTGACAACTCTTGTAGCAATTGATGAGCTCCACAGTTTGGGTATAGGGATCAGAGGTTTGGCTGATGACCATCCTTTTTGGGACACTAACGCTTTCGGCCTAAAAAGGAAAATTTTCACATCAACCCTTCCCTAGCTCATAATTCAACCGTTTTCGATGGTCTAACCATATAGGTATATTGTTTCATGTTCTTCAAAGGCAACTGGGGCACAGTGGAGCCTATTACAGGGCAATAATAGGGTGAAAATAGCGAAAATTGATCAATTATGTTCTGGCCATAATATCCTGGGGATATACCAATGGAAATACCTTCTGGATGAATTGCCTTGCTGCCCTATACCACACAAACACCCTCCAGGTGATATATTGTATTTTACTGATGAAGAACATTGCACTTTGGCCATACAAGGAAATCGCATTTTGGCTCTATTTGTGGCGAGGAGCTTAGCTTGTCTCGACACACGGATTGTTGGGTGGTCGGACCAACGAGGTAACTGGCGTAAAGAGAAGATTGACCGAGTCTCTAACTACGTACAAACAAGGTATTTATACTACGATCATGTGGCTATGTAGATAAGATAGAACTGAGAGATAAGGAGTGGTGCAGTGATCTGCCCGTGCGATAGGTATAGTCCGTAAAGGTAAAAGATAGTGAAGGCGACAGGGGAGGGTTCACAGTGAGTGAGGTAAAAGTAGGAGTTAAACGAATAAAAAGAGTGTGTTACTTACATAAACGGGTACGTAAGTTGAACCGTACGTAGTGCGGCGCTACATACACCCTCCAGGTTGACGATACGCGGCAACCTAAGTATGGTGAGGCTCAGACATCGGCTGATCACCATTTACGTCCGGTTGCGCCTCAACAAAGTTCTGGAAGTCGGTAATGTTCTGGAATTCCAAGGCAGACAAACCATTCGCGTCAAGAAGGTTGTGCTCCGACTCCAAGGTGTCCTCGTTGTAAGAATTGGTGTAAGGAGTAAGGTTTCCGGGGGGTGACATCGCGGCGACCGAGCCAGATGTAGATCCAACATAGAAGCTGGATGGAGCAGCGGAAGGGCTACGATAACCCGACCCTGATGCGATGGCATTGGAAGAACCAAATATAGTCGACGACGGCGACCAGCCAGAGGCTGTAGCGATGACGGTGGGGGTAGAATTCGGGGTAGAAGTGGAGTTGAGCAGAGGAGCTTGAACAACATGGGACCCAACGGGTACCACAACCGGCGCTGGCTGAGGCGCGGGAGTCTCCCTGACCTCTCCTTCTTCCGCCTCCTGGTGGCGCCGCTTAGATGCCTCCTGAAAGACCTCCTCGTCGCGGGCGCGCTTCTGGGCAACACGGGCACGGCTAGCAGCCGTCTCGATGCGCAGACCAGCGGAATTCTCGCGGGTCTTCTGTGACTCGCGGATGTTACGTTGCTTCGCCACTACGCGACGCTGCTCGCCCTCGATGATGTGGTCATACCACAGCTTGGAAACCTCGACGAACCCATCCCGGAGCATCGGGCGTGGGCGAATATCGGCGTCGCGCACCATAAACTCGGTAACATTAGCGAACACCACCAAGGGACGGCCGGCGTCGGTGATGGGGTCCTTGACACGATGCTCGATTTCGCTCCAGTAGGACCAGAAGAAACCCGACATGGGCCGGTCGTATTTATTCATGAAGTCTGCCAAAGCACGGTAGCCGGCAGGATTAAAGTCGACGTCGAGGTCCGGGTCGTTAAGACGCATGTTGTGCACAGCAAAGAGCTGGATTTGCTCCGCGGCAATAACGCCCGCAAGCGTGCCAACGGGGGCCCCGATTGGGGGAAGAACAACGAAGGAGGCGACATTGAGCCGCTTCAAGCCGGGATGAACACCGTTGTAGGCATGGAAATCACGGTGAATTTGGTTCAGGTTATACTCGCCGGTAAGCATCGTCGAGAGTGAGGTATTTTCAAAAGGATGATGAAAGAGATGGAGGATAAAGGTTGAAGACCATTCGGCGAAGTCAACGACTTTATTGAATCCCCAAATTGAGATCCGGCTGACAACAGAGCTTCCTCGTGTTTCGGCGGGCTCCCCGTTCCGTATCCTAGATCTTTGATATCACTAACGCCCTGAATTTCCAAATATTCAGGCAATGCAGTCAGCCGACGAGTTTGATCGTAAGGCATCCAGGTTTTGTCCCCAGATTTCCATAGGATCTGGAAGATGGCCTCGGACCGTCGTCCATAGTGGTTGAGTATTCGATCCACTGCCCATTCGTTTGTCTGGTATTCATTAGAGATGCCTAATTGGCACTCCAGTCTTCCGGGAATCTGTGATCATCATTCGGAACATGGATGCGGAGTAAAGATGCATGGAACACATCATGCACGCCGCGTTGCCGCATGTTCGGCGGCAGCTCAATCTGGAATGATGAGTTGCCAAAATTGCGAATAATCTGGTAAGGCCCGATGAATTTTGGGATGAGCTTGCGAGCGAGTCCCTTCTCGAACTTCACATTCTTGGTAGACAGATAGACAGAGTCTCCCTGTTCGAATGGGGCAGGCTGCCGTTTCCTATTAGCAGTCCTGGTTTGTTTGACACGAGCAGCAATCATGCTGTCATGCGCAGTCATGATTGCAAGCCGGCGTTGTAAGGCAAACGCGGCTATACCGGGGAATTCCTTGTCGCGATCAACGTTCCAAATCAGAGATCTTGGCATTCTTCCGGTATTCAGGAAGAATGGGGAATATCCTGTGCTCTCGGAGCGCGCAGAGTTCATCGCAAACTCGATCATAGGTAACTTGGCTACCCAATTGCGCTGCTTGGGCTCAATGCATTGCCGCAACATCTGAGTTACGGTTCGGTTTGCCCGTTCGGTTCCGCCATCGGTTTCGGGGTGATATGCGCTTGACATGTTCAATTTAATGCCGATTAATTCGTGGAGGCGACGCCAGAATGTACTGGTGAACAGAACATCCCGGTCGCTTACAATAGACTTGGGTAGTCCGTGCAACTTGTAAATCTCCTCGAATATTAGCTCAGCCATCTGGCGAGCCGTGTAATTGATCCGCCCTGGAATAAGGTGGACCATCCCAGTAAGCAGATCGATCACGACGACGATAGAGTTGAACACGGCATCGCGGTTCTTCGACTCGGGAAGTGGACCAACGAAATCAACGCCGATGGAATCCCACGGTTGAAGGGGTGGGTTCAATGAATGTAGCAGACCGTACGGCTTTTGATTACTGGGCTTGCTATGCTTGCAGGTAATGCAAGACTGACAAAAGCTGTATGTATCAGCGACCATTTCTTTCCACCATACATGGTCTCGCAGATAATCCAATGTCTTCTTGGGCCCAAGATGAGCCAACACGGAATGAGCTTCTGAGATAACGATCTCAGTCAAGTTCCGACCTCGGTATGCAATTTGAGGAATACACATAACACGGTGATCCGCTTCTTTCATGAATATTAAACCATCTTCAACGTCAAAATTACGGTGAGACTTGGGGTCCTCGAGGATGATCTTGAAGAAGGTATCCTGCGCGTATTGGCCTTTCACAAACTTCGCAATATCGAGCCCTTTCCAACCGCTATTAACGACTTGGAGCAGGATTCATCCATCTGTTCCAATTCTTCAACGGTCTCTGCACTTGTTACTGTGCCATGGGGATCTCGGAGTTCGCGTCTGCTGTGTTGGGCGACGTTTCCGGTGGTTCAGAAGGTGTTTTTGGAATTTTAGCGTTAGGTTTTGGTGTACCCTCGCCCTCCTTTGGGTCTCCACGGCTAGTGGACCCAAATCGCGTCTTCTTGACTGTTGTCCTGTCCTTATGAACAGGAGGATTACTCGCCACGTTTGCCTGGCGAGTCATGGACCGGGTTACTCGGTCTGTAGTCAATGCGAGCGCTTCGCGCCCTGCGAATACAGGCATTGATATGGAATTGATTTCGAACACATCATTGTCCACCACATCGTGGTAAGTGTACTCGGATCGAGCGCGGACAGTCCCTGGCGTCTCGTTCGAATATATACGTGACAACGCGTCCGCAAGTACATTATCTGTCCCTGGGACATATTTAATGTCGAAATCAAAGCCAGAGATCTTTTCAACCCAACGAGCCTGCCTGCCAGACAGGTTCTTCTGATTAACCAAGTGAATCAAGCCTTTGTGGTCAGTCACCCAAGTGAACCGACATCCTTGAAGAATATCCCGGTGTCTAAGCATCGCTTCGATGCCCGCAAGCATCTCAATCTCGTGGACTGGGTAATTCTGTTGCGCAGCATTTAATTTGGCCGAGAAGAAAGCAGCAACTTTGGCTGTTTTCCAGTCCTCTCCTTGGCAAACTACGCCTGCAATACCGGAACTACAACCATCGGTGGCAAGGAAGATGGGAGGCTTGCTAGGTCCATATCTGAGGGGAGTGCAGTGATTGTCACGACCAATTTGAACCGTCCCCTTTACATCTTCAAAGGCTCTCTGTTGGGTGTAACCCCAACGAAACGGCACCGAGTCACTTGTCAATCCATGAAGAATTCCCATTGGAATCCTGACTCTAGCGAGGTCATCGGCAAGATAGCCAACTGACCCGAGAAATCCACGCAACAAGTCACGATTGGTTGGAACTTTCCAGGTCAGAACAGACTCAACCTTATCGGGGTCCATACGGATCCCTTGGTCGTCTACAACACGGCCTAGAACCTTGAGTTCTGGCGTGAGAAGCTGCAACTTCTTCGCATTCAAGTAGAATTTCTGGGCCTGAAGAATATCAACAATTTTCTTCACATGCTCAATGTGCTCTTTCAGAGTCTCTGAATAAATGACAATGTCGTCGAGGTAGACATCCATGAACACACCGAGATATTCTGAGAAAAGATAATTCATCAGCGACTGGTAAGTCGCAGGAGCGTTGCAGTCTCCTTGTTGTAATACCAAGCTAACCATGTTCCCATCGGGAGTACCCATGGCTGTGCATTCAACATGTTCGGGGACAACACGGATTTGTTCATATGCGTCTTGTCCATCGATGAGGGACCGGTACTTGCAACGTGTGACGCGACGTAAAATCCCTTCCATATCTGGCAAGGGCGAAGTCATTTTACGTGTATTTGCGTTTCGCGCTCGTAAATCCACAACAACGCGAAGACGAGGTGGGCTCGACTTCGGCTTAGGAATTAAGAGCATCGGGGCAGTGTTCCCCGAGTTGGAAACTTTCCAACGGCCGGAGTTGAGATACGCCCTCCGTTTCTCGTCCCATTGAGGTCTCAGGGCTTCGGGACAACGCGAAGCTCTCCAAGGCAAAATCTTTGACTCATCAATGAATGGAATTGTGTGGTTGATAGCGCGCAATGGTGGTAAAGGAGTATCAGAAGCAACACGACAAATTGGTTTGGCATAATCTAGCATCTCGTCTCGCGCTGCTTGTAGCAAATCCGATTTCAGGGTAGTCGCCCCCGCAAGAACTCGCGCGGTGGCAACCCCTTGCAAAGGTAGAGCGTCAGCACTCCCGACTGAGACTCGAGCTGGATTAAGACCGATGCTCACCTTGTGCTGATACAGCCAAGCTGTCCCGAGAATCATGTCATATCCACTGAGATTGGCAACGAAGAAAGTGCGGTCTGCGTTGATGTCTTGATAACGGCAGTTGACGGTGACAGAGTGGTTGATTTTTGAACGAGATCCTTGCACCGCCAATTGAAGGGTGATCGGATCATTTAACTCGCTTCTCTTCAATCCCAATTGATCGGCGACTGTGGTTGAGATCAGATCGCCAAGAGAGTCGGAGTCAATTAGCGCGCGGACTGGGCTGCCGTTCACTAGAACCACAATAATCAAGGGCTTGGCTACCACGCGTTCCGGGGTACGGGGCATCGAAGCCGTCCGAGAGATACCTTTCATGCTGCCAGGGGGGACCTGAATCCCGCCGCAATAGAGACAGAACATCGAAGGTACTTCAAAAAGATCACCCAGATAATTGGATTCCTCAGAGTGCGTAAAGTTGTTCACCCAGTTATTTTCTCGAAGCGTGAACCGGAGCTTGCGCTGGTATACCCAATCGACAAGATCCAATTTGGGGCTCATCAAAGTTTCCTCTGATACTTCTTCATGCAAAGTTTCCTCTCCAAACGGAATATGGAGGAGGTAAATACCAGAGAAATCGTCTTCGAAGGCACGAGGCATTCGTTCCACCGATATGTGGTCAATAGAGGGAGATCCCGACGGATTTCCTCGAAATATTGTTCAATTCCGCTACTCAGTAGGTCGGCAATTTCAACATCATGAAGCCGGTGATGAACATAGTCCTGCACATCCAACTTTTGAGCCAGATGACTGGCGTACCACCGGGCAAGCTGAAAATGAGGCACTCTCAAGAATGCGAGAGGTAGAATTGTAGTCTCTCCGGTAAAAGCATCGTTGATTTCGTAGTAAACACTCGAGACACGGGTGACTTTGAATCGCCGATCGTCTCGCCTTTCGTCTGCCCAAGAGACTCGTTCGTCTCCAGGGAAAGGCTGCATGAATTCAAGGAAAGAGACGACACTCTCTCCGATGATATCTCCAATGCGATGTGCTCGAGGTAAAAAGTCGCGCGCCCTCCGTTCTTGTTCAGCAAGAGCATGCTCCCAGAGTTTGAGACGGTTTTCCCATGCCTCATTGTCCACAGTGACCGCGGAACAGCACTCATCCTCAGAGTCACTGGTCTCCCTCAGAGGCGGCATGGAATCCGATTCACAAATAGACCACTCAGAATCAATCTCAGATGAAAGTAATTCGGGGTCAGCCTCGGCGTCCGTTAGAATATCGTATTCTTCCGCATCAGTATTTCTGGCGCGGCTTGCAAGACGATACCAATCACCCAGATCGAAATCCGGGTCCCGTAACCGAGATTTAGCAAGTGAAACTTGGAAATCCAGCCCAGTGTCATAAATCAACAGCATGCCATTCGAGTCTTCGCTGACATTGAACTGGTTGAAATCCGACCATGGGAAGAGTTCGGACAATTCGATGGTGGCGCCTATGACTAAAGCGTCGCCAAGTTCGTAGAGGTAGCGCTCTTCTCGAGGCACTGTGTCCGGATCCAAACCCATTAACTCGTGCCGCTTCCGAGCGTACCAGAGGCCAGTGTGGAACTCAACATTTTCCAATAGAATAGAGTCGATTAAAACATCTTCGTCGGTGTCATGATCGAAGATAATATGTTGAACTTCGTTCAATTTACAGACACCAAAGCGCTCAGTGCAGAAAACCTGTTCTTCGGATAGAGGATCCTCATCGGGGTATGGCCGTGCGGCATGCAAAGCTAGCATAAGATTCTTTGCGAACAAATCCCCAACAGAAGTTTTGGGAGGAACATAGTCTGAACGCGGGTTTGAGGGAGGTTCAGGCCTTGCGGTGGCAATGCCAGTGTAATACCAGCTTGCAAGATCAAAACTCGTGTCCCGTACTTGAGATTTCGGGAGATTGGCTGTGCAATCCAGAACCCGGTTATGCACAGTGAGTACCCCGGGTGTGTCTTCAACAACTCGCACAGGAGACTCGTCCAGAGTACATTCAAGGATTCGAGCTATTGCCATCGCCGTGCCTTCAACAAGAACGTCTCCTATGCCGCAAAAATAGCGTTCTTGATCAGGAACAATGTTCAAGTCCATTTCGAGCAATTCTTGCCGCTTGTTTGCATACCAAAGGCCAACGGGAAAGTCCCGAGCTTCCAGTAGTTCAGAGTCAATCAGCACAACTTCATCCGTGAGATGGTCAAAAATCATGTACTGTTGATCGCTGACACGGTAGGCTGCAAAGCGAGTATCGTCGCCGCCACTGGGATCCCCAGGGTATGGTTGTGCGAACTGGAGAGCCAGAATCAAATGATTTGCAAATAAGTCACCGATTGGAAGGTGAGCCGCTGCAAAATCCGGTTTGATAGAATTAAGGGAGTCAATTTCGTCCATAGGGTGCCCGTCCTCCTTGACTTCCATACTGGTAAGTCCAATCGCACCAACGTGCATTGTCTCGAGCACTTCAGTGCTCTCGTACAGCGACTGATCGGCGCGCGATGTGGAAGCAACGCCAATGGAAATTCGATTTGAAGGAAGACCCGGAGGTTTCCCCTTCTTTTTCGACGTCACTGTGGTGGTTTTGGGACAATTGCGAGCTAAATGTCCAAGTTCTTCGCAGGTAAAGCAAACACCCTTGGCTAATAACTCATTGCGACGTTCAGGCGTCATTTTCTTCTCGAAAGACACCTTCGATTTATTCGGCACATTGACAGCAGAAGTCCTAAAGACTTCTCCGCGCGGCACGGAACCACCACGCCCTCCGCGGCCGCGACCGCGACCACGGAAACTTGTAGAGGGACGCGAGTGGTTGGAGTTAGAGCCAGATTGCTGCGAGGTTGAACCCCGGGTTGACTCATTCTTTGCCGGGGGTTGATTCTTTCCCTTTCTGCCAAGCTTGAGCAGAATTTCAGCATGTTCAGCGCCTTTCACGACGTTCTCCCAAGATGAAGTCTCAGGATCAAGGTTTTTACGATACATCTCCTGCTGAATATCATCACGGAAGCTGCTCCAAATTTTCACAACCTTTTCCTGGTCATTTTTCAGACCAATCGTGCTGTAGATTTGAACGAACTCTGCGATGTGGGCAATCACTGTTTTGTCATTCTGATAACAGCGATTCATTTCTTTCGCTGGGTGTTGCGGAAATCAGGGGGAAATATAAAATCGAACAATCCCACAAAGAACCTCTCCAATGTATAAGATTCTTCATCTGGGACAACTACTTGATTATAAAAATCGGCTGCTTTATCCTTCAAATAATAAGAAACTATGAAGACTTGATCTTCAGGTGGTACTTGTCCCATTTTTACGTAGGCCGAGCCTTCGCGAACGAAGCGTTGGAACGCGGCTGCATCCATTTCACCACCATACTTGGTCGGTGCAATAGGCTTCAACAGCATGCGCGGCCGAGCCCCACTGCTTCTATTCGAGGACATCCTGCGATGCCGAGATGCGGCCGACGTGCGCCTGCCTGTATCGCTCATCTCTCCATCGCTCGGAACATCTGAATCAGAGTCCGAGGGTCCGTCGGATGGATTGGGGGGCGGCGCAGACGCCACTTGAGCAGAAGCCCTAATTGCCTTGTCAAGTGTACTTCCAACGGCAATTCGGCCAGGAGTACTAAACCGAACATCAGGATTGACACCCGGTTTCTTCGTGCGGCGATCCGGTCGTACCAAATTGGCAATATGGTCATTGACCGCAGCTTTGTTTTGGTTCGCTACCGGTTCAGGACGCACAGGAGTCGCTGTATACTGTTGTTCAAAATAACTGAGTCGGGATTCCAACTCAGCAATAATTTCATCCTTAGTCTGGCCAGACTTTGCAGGTGTTGGATTTCCCACCGGCGTAACAACAGCAGGACGCGATCCATGATCACTCCCCACCGCTTCTGTCGTGTCTCTCACAATGTGCACACGATCAGGGATCGGCGGCTCATCAAAGAATCCAGGGGGTGTTGAAACACCCTCCTGCTTGATCACGCGGTTGATTTCGGAGAAAGTTGCAAACGCATCACGCTGCGCCTGAACTTCATCTTCGCCGAAACTTCCGAAGCTGAGGTTTCCCCAGTTTCTAGGATCTGGTCCCTTGCCTCTGTCCTTGGAGGGGCCAGCAACTGCTGCAGCAGGTTTGCTGGCACGAGCAATGAACTCAACACTAGAGTTATTGCCGGGAACAATGATGGAATCATCCGTCATTTTGATATTCTCTCCATGATTCGGAGAAACATCAATCAAATTTGCCACAGTAGGCACAGCCGGTAGGCTATCCTGCTCACTGAGACGAATGGTGGCCGTGGGCCTGGCATTATCAGCCATGCTCTGGTAGCGTTGCGCAATCACAAGCAGTTGCTCGCGGCTCATCTCAGCAGTAGCGCGCTCAACAGTAGACGGGGAACTGAGTATCAGAGTAGGGGAAGTTGGCAACAGAATTCTATTCGCAGTGTGATTACTTCCGCCTGATGCAGATCGTTCGCGGTGCGACCGCGCGGTCTTGCGAGAAACGGGGGTCCAGCCCCCATCGCCTCGTTTGACATTCGGACCTGAAGTCCCGAAGTCTGCATCGCCTCCAAGAGGAGCGAGCTCACTAAATGAGCGCCCAGCGTCAGAGACGCTGGGAGGAGTACCATGTTCCAAAGGAACAGGTCCCCCAGTCACCACGGTGCTGTACAGCGTGGCTCTGGGGCTGGTGTTGCCATGGTCGCCATGCTCGGATCCAGAGGTGGACTCCGACGGCGCCTCAGCAGGACCGAAGACAGGAGGAGGAGCCTCAAAGAGACCCGCACGAGTCGCGGCCCGAGTATGGTGTCCAGACTCTTCAGTATTGGACATTGTAGTCAGATAGACGGTGTAGATGGTCGACTGCAAGGTGGGGGATTCCAGTTGATCAAACTAGAGGGTACCAACGAAGCAGAGACAAGTTCGAGCAGTTAAAAATATGTGACGAGGAGCTTAGCTTGTCTCGACACACGGATTGTTGGGTGGTCGGACCAACGAGGTAACTGGCGTAAAGAGAAGATTGACCGAGTCTCTAACTACGTACAAACAAGGTATTTATACTACGATCATGTGGCTATGTAGATAAGATAGAACTGAGAGATAAGGAGTGGTGCAGTGATCTGCCCGTGCGATAGGTATAGTCCGTAAAGGTAAAAGATAGTGAAGGCGACAGGGGAGGGTTCACAGTGAGTGAGGTAAAAGTAGGAGTTAAACGAATAAAAAGAGTGTGTTACTTACATAAACGGGTACGTAAGTTGAACCGTACGTAGCGCGGTGCTACACTATTATGCGCTCCTCCCTGATTTGAGGTGTCCAAACATACACCCTTTGGCATTGGATTATTCATATATCCTAGAAAAGTGGACACTTTATACCCAGGGCACTCCATATCTCATGATTCAAGGTGATCTCCTTTCATATCCTTGTTCACCCTATTCAGCATGCCACAGGGTTATAGATAATGTTATGAAGGATCCTACTGGGTTTTATAAGCTATATGAACAGTTGTGAGACAAAAAGGAGGCCAATATATGATGTTGAATGTCCAAAATGTTGAATGACACTTTTTGCTTATTCCATGAATAGGGCACCAAGGAGACCATTTAGTGCGAAATAAACAAGATGGGTGAGATCAGACAGTGTAAATACCCAGGATTGAGCTTTATTTGAACTGTTTTGGTCAAGAATTGACTGAATGCTGTTTCCGAGCATATGGACTTGAGTGCAACTTGTGGTCCATATATTGGCCATGGTTGAAAACACCATCTGGCCAGATCTGGACCAAAACAGTTGAAATAAATCACAATCTGATGTATTTACACTGTCTGATCCTGCCTGCGATGTCCATCCCCGTAGCTGCACCAGCCCCCGTCCCCTCTCCTGCATCGCCACCTCCCACTGCAGCCTCCAGGACGAGAGCCGCACCGCCTGCACCGTCCTCCTCGAGCACCCCCGCAGCACCGCCGCCCACCACGAATGAAGGTACCCCCACAGACGATCCACCGGCTCCGAAACCCAAACCTACCTGGGGTCTGTCGAACATGACATCCCCCCTGCGGGCGGTGTGATAAGGACCGCGGTGCCGCTATGAGAATATGTTTTATCAAATAGACAGCCTGTTCGGCCTCTAGGGGTTATTTAATGTCGGAGGATAGTGGGGATGTAGGATTGGGATGTGTGCGTTGTCCGAGTGAGAGTGTTGCACGGGATCGCACGAGGCGTACGTTCCGTGGGTTCGTGTTGGGGGTACCTGCTGTTAGCCGTAAATGGGTGTGGGGGTGATAGTTACCTGTCCTAGGTCACAAGCTCGAATGAACGACGCGTTGTTTCCTGTAAAATCCGATGCCTATGCTGCAATCCTTCCCTCGTGTTTCCCCGATGTTCCCAACGAAGGTGGAAGGCTTAATACAATGTTTTATGGTTATAAAGCAAGTGACAGCGACGCCGGCTGGTGCTGGTCAGTCGAACGTATGGGACGTCCGGTCGTGACGCTGGGTGGCAGACGGCGATTTAAACCAATATGGCTTCACCCAGGCTGACTTCTACAAAGCGTGAAGCTCGCGAAGTTGGTGATCCTGTTACGGGGAAGCCCGATGATATGACTTGGGGTCCGATGAGTTGGGACCTTGCGAATGGAGGTGTGAGAGTGAAATGCCCTGCTAGAGGCAAGTGAGGATGTGGTCAACTCGGTGTGAGCGAGGCTTAGTTGCACAGGTGGGGGTACAGGTGGTGAGGGAGAACTAAGCTCCGAAAATTGACTGACTACAACACCTTTTTCTGCTATCCTTTTATACCTTTTCGCCTCTCGACCGCCCCCTTGATACCCACTCGTTCGGTTCCATCCCTTTCACGTTTGAGGGTGCTTGCGCAGGAACGTACATGGCGTGCGTTCAGTATTTGGGGCGACGGACGAGGCTTACGTTCGAATTTTGGGGTTCATTTCCATGAACAGACGGAGCGTGCGACGCTAATTGGTACGGACGCAGGACCCGTTCCATAGCAGAGCGGATTCCTGGGCCATAAAAGGTCAGTTATTGGTCGGAAGACGCGTCCGGATGCATCTGAGTAGGTTTCAAGTGGTTTGGAAGGGTGGAAACTGGATCGGACGAGGCTTGCGTTCAAGTGTTGGTGACTTCTCGGGTGTGGGAAGAGGATACGAAGCCCAGGATGCCCGCTATTGGTTGGTCCGTACCATTCTCGTGGGCCGTAGCGCGTGGTGCTGTGTTCGTATGTGAGGTGCGAGTCGTGCAAAGGTGGAGTTCGGGTAATGGGAGCGTCCATCGAGTGCTGTGACTAGCCAGGCAGGTGGTACAAACAATGTGAGAGGTTGGATGGGGACCGTAGGCTGCGTGCGTTTGATGAGAATCCGGATTTGGTAACTTTGATTCCCGATTTGGATGAACAGGCGCCTCGTACGTTCTCGTCCAGGGCTCGGTTGAAGGGGCTGTGAGGCGGTGTGCAGGGCGTAGCACAAGCACCAGCCTCACAGCGGAGATCCAAGTGATGGAGGAGCTCGAGCGAGGGGTGTATGTGTGTCGACTGGGTCGGATGCACCCGATCGAGCTGCAGCGCGAGAACAACATAGCGCGGAATCGGACTTTGATGCGTGGCCTCGACCTGATGCATGCGAGCTCGTTCGTGGGGATGAAGAGAAAGCGAGAGGAAGACAAAGAAAAAAAGAAGAGGGTCGGGGACGAGGACAACTGGGATAGCGACGAGAACGAGGACGACAACGACGAGACTGAGTGTGAACCTTCCACACTGGTTCGCACGAGAAGCGCGAAGGCAAAGGGGAAAGCTGCAGCTGCGGGACCATCAACAAAGGGTGGCGCGCCGAAATGGATCACTAATGCGCAAGAGATGCTACTCGACAGTGAGGGTGCTGAGATGGGGAAGGAATGGAAGGAACTCGTGGGGTTGTGGTACCGAGTTGGGGAGTCGAGCAAGTTTGTTACCTTGGTAAGCCGCTCTGGGTGGGAAGATCTATGGGCTGACAGATTGAATGATAGACGAAATCCCACCCAACTACAAAGCGTCCGAAAGCGGTTGGAGCGTGGGTGAAAAATGCGCGGAAGGGGACGCCAGAGATTGTAGGGGCAGAAACGATAGAACGCGAGTGGTGGGCATGGTGGGGTGCCATAAATCCCGGGTTGCGCGAGCGCGACCAGGACGGAAAGCCAATCCAGCAGGGAGAGGGGAGCTGGAGCATGCTGAGCTGCCCCGGCCAGAACGGATTCCTGAACGTGATCGTATGCCTGAAGTGGTGGTACGGGGAGATGGAGACAGTATCGGACGGCTGGAAGCTCGTGGTTGCCGACGTCAAGTGGGTTCTGAAGGGGATGCTCGGGTAAGTCTCATTGAATACCGAGAGAATACAGGCTAAGACACCGCTACTGTACAGTGTCAATGATATCCCCCCTGCCGCTTCATCCCCACCTGCCATCACCGCCAGCCCTCCTCCCCTTGATAGCAGTGTCGCACCCGAGCCCAACCCAGGCCCCGCACCCAAGCGCGTGGCCCTGGCCACGAACACCGACCCAGGCCCTGCACCCGAGCCCATGCCCGAGCCTGCGCGCACCCGCGAACGCCAGCACGAGCAGCGTCTGAACGTGCTCACGTACATCCAACATGTCGAGCACACATGCGGTGGTGGCGGCTGGTAGGGCTTCGACCAGGATGGGTCTGAAGGCCTTGCTGCTCGCCGATGCCCTGGTGGTCGCAGCTGGAGGCGAGGAGAGCGGGGGCGGCGTGACCGTTGCTGAACCTGCAGGGAGGGGTGTCGGGACCGCGGCAGAGGCCTCCATGCAACGGGAGAACGGGCCCATGGACATAGAAATGGATGGATGAGCGTGCGAGGTGGAATATATGTGTTGGGATGGAAATAGGGGTAGGAGGGCGGGAATGGTGGGGCGGGCGAATTTGGAAGGATACGGGTGGAGATCAGTGCGGGCAGGACGACCTGGGTTGGGGGTACAGAGTAGGGAGCTGCGGTGGAGCGGTGGGCGCAGATTTGGGCGCGATTTTTGGAATATTTTGAGTGTGTTTGGATGTATTATTTCTAGTGTCCCCTGAGGGTTATCTTAAATAATGATTTCTTGGCTGTAAATAATATTAATTGGTGAATTTGATGCGTCGCAAGCCGTGCCGAGAGTTGGTGAGAAGTGCCAGAAACGGCTCCCATACTGTGCACGTGACCTTGGGATGACCCCGCAAAACTTTGCAAATCGACCTTGGGCTACGCCCCATTTTCTTTGCGTAAGTCCAACTTAATGAGCTGCCTCTGCAGCATCTACACTCCAGGCGAACAACAGCGGTATATTATAGCATCGCTCAAGGAGCTCACTCTGCATCTTCCCTGCGAGGCGATGATCGTTCAAGCGTATGATATTGGATGTTCAACTCAGCATAGTGTCGACATAGTACGCTCTTTGCTTGTACGGAGCCTCCACGCCAACCTACGCTAATACCCTTTTAGTATCCAATCCTCACGGATAGCCTGCGCAAGAATATATGATTCATAATCAATCACATGCACTCCTACAGACACCAATGGCTATGCCAGCTCATTTTTGGGCCCCGCTTTGCACTCAGCACCGGCATTGTCGACCACAAAGATGTCAAACACATCTGGTCAAGAACGAGGAAGCTGGTTCCTTTAACAAGGAGCCAATGGGTGTGTCTCCTTATGTCCCGTCTCAACTCTCCGCTAAACAGCAATTCGTACTAGAACTCACGCAGAATCTGGATGATCGACCAATATGGTGGCTTTCTCAACGGCGAAGGCCGGGAGAATATGGGCACATTGATCATACGTCAAGATAAGAAGGTGCGGATGAAGCTCCGGACTGCCGTCAGGACATTCCGTGAGTGCCACGTGACGGAGGAGGAGCTTCGCCGCCATTGGAAGTATCAAAAAGAGGCGCAGGTGTCAATGCACTCACGTATGTTTCACGTCCACCTTTCCTTGTTGGTATCCTCATTCAGTATGTCACTCAGATGCTCCAGTATGCCTGCGGCGCGAGCTGGATAAAGTACTCGCCCTCCAAACCCAGATCGACGGTGTGGAGAAGGCGATCCACGATGCGAGGCAAGAAATCACCGGGTCTAACGCTCCACCCAACACCGTGTCCCTCCTCCAGAGGCTCGAGGCAACCAACGCACGAGCAGCTCAGCCAGGAGGCAGAAGATCTTTATGCCTCCCTCAACATCAGCGGATCTTTCCCCGAGTTGGCAGAGCTGCCCAGGGTGTTCGTCCATACGCTCCTGATCGCCCACGACTTGAAGGTTATCAGCAGGAAACGTGCCATTGCATCGTTCCAAGAGTGGGAGGAGCTTGACCGCGCTGTTGCAGGAAGACAGGAACCATTAGGTGTGTTGCGGAGCCTCCGCGTTCTCAATTTCGCTGACAGTACAAGGCACAAAACTATATCAGGCTACTAGAAGAGCAATTGCAAAACGCCAGCCTGTCCTCCTCAGACTCATCGGCAAATTCAATGACAGCTGCGAAAAACTTGACTGCCTCTGCCCTGATGGATGTCCCATTCCCATCCCGGCACCCCTTCCCACACAGCTCAATGCCCTTCGGTCCGATACCTCGCTCCACGAGGACGTTTGCATTTCCCCAACCACAGGTGGTATTCCTCCGTGGCTCGCTGGCGACGATGTACACGATGGGCTGCGGAGCCTCCACGCAATCGACAGATGTTGCGAAGAGGCCAACTGGCTCAACCTGGATTGCACGAACCTCAAGCTTTGGCTAGAGAACAAACAGCTAAGCGTCGCTGAAACTCTCG
Source organism: Mycena leptocephala (assembly GCA_029378395.1). Classification (NCBI taxonomy): domain Eukaryota; kingdom Fungi; phylum Basidiomycota; class Agaricomycetes; order Agaricales; family Mycenaceae; genus Mycena; species Mycena leptocephala. Next base: position 18,132 of record JARJLF010001271.1, on the reverse strand, counting down.
CCTCCCACCCCGGCGCGCTACATAACATTCTATTTGATCTCTACTAAATATATCTATTTATTTCAGCTCCTTCCCTCGTGCTCCCTCTTGAAGAATGGCAGCGCAACCTGGCATTTCTCAGGCATCGCTGGTCACCAGCACTTCAACATCAATCACTGCCCCGTGACCTTCCACTCGGATTCCACCCCACAGAGGCTCTGCATACCCCTGCACAACCAAGTATTAGCTGGACCGCAACATTGGACGTGGTGCATCGGCCTGCAGCGGGAAGTGCAGCTGGAACCCACCATTCTGGCCGCGTTGGGACATCAGTGGTCATGCGTCAAACTGAGGCAGAACCAGGTTCCGGCCGTGCTGGGACATCGACTCGGCCTAGTCGTGAATGGTCGTCGGAAGCAGACGCACATTCAGACAGGATGTCGGAGGTGGGACCGGGTTCTGGCCATGCCTCGACCCGCTCTCTTCGCGTATGGTCGTCGGAAGCAGACGGGGATTCAGACGGAGACGATTCAGACCTGGATGACGGAGGCTTCAGTGACCTCCCGGCATCGCTGTGCGATATTGGAGAAGATGGCGAGCTTTATCCTGGCTCTATTGCTGACCCGGAGGATGCTGCAGATTTGATTGGGAATGATGACAAGCTGGAGGAGACGTCGGGCTTGGATGGAGATGCAAGTTTTGAGATTTTTTGGAATGTTCAGGTGAGTTCCCAACTCCTTCCTCCATCTCGGTACGAGTACTCATCTGGTATATATAGCCACAGGGTAACCTTGACCGCAGCCTCCTCCGGGACCTCCGCATCCACATTACCTCCAGCTACATTATGCGTGACCGGTTCAGCCACTTTGTCAGGCGGGGTGGCAACTTCCAAAAAATCCAGGTAGAGCCGAGCGATCTTGACCGCATCAACGCACCCACAGGAAGATTGAACGGCAAAGGTATCAACGGTGTCGCCACCTCCATTCATATGCTTTACAGTGGGGAGTACTCCCCTTATGCCGCTGCCGCCGCACAATGTGTCCTCCTCATCACATATGACTTAACACGGGTACACTACAAGGCCTCGGATGAGCAGTTGTGGCGGTTTTTGGGACCCACTCAGTATTGGACCAAACCACTCTGGCTCATCCCGATTCATCGGGTGATGGAGGAGCACTGGGTTTGTGCGGTGGTCGATGTTCACCGCCAATCCATCTACTTCTTTGACAGTTTTGCCGAACGTTCTGGGTGGCGTCAAAACCTCCGCATAAGTCTCTGCACCTTCCCATCGTCTTCCAATCTAATTATCTGCAGGATATAATGATACTCATCACACAAATGATTGTGCTTTCGAACCAGCAGGGCCATCCCCTTCACATTTCAACAGGAGAAGAACCATGGTCAGCCTACCCAATGTTCGAAGTAGTACATCCCTCTCTTCTTCCATATTTACATATCTTCATACGTATTATCAGAACTGTGCCTCCCAGACCAACGGCCATGACTGTGGACTACTGTACCAGCATATATGGTAGCAACAGTAACGCGTAACAGGCCTCCAAAATGTTGCCTAATTTCTCGAGAGTAACGCGTAACAGGCGGTCGGTTGCTAACTTTTAATGAGGAATTAAAAAAAAACATTTTCCTGGTGTGAAAACGGGCTAAGAAATTGAAAGAAAATCAACGTAGCTATCTACATGTTTAACGGAAGCAATCCATCACGGAATGGCGTACCATTATCACTGTAAGCCCAAATATTCTCGGTATCACCACCACTTTGGAGGCTCCCCATATCACCCACCACCATAGAGTTAGAGGAGACAGATAGGAAGAAGAAGGAAATTATTTCGAAGCTCTGCTACAGTACTGTGCTGCATACGGCCGTTCAACTCAGGTTGCCTAAATTGACATCTGTAACGCATAACTTGGCCCTGGTTGCTAACTTTTCAAAACTTAGGAGCGTAACGCGACCCCAGCCATTGCTACCATACACGCCGGTACAGTATGGGTACTTTGCACCCTGGCCGGGATCATGCGTGGTTTTATTGGTGCGGAGGTTTACGAGGGGGACATGCACACTGTCCGTGGACTCTTCGGCGACCTCATACGCACTCTCCCTATCACTTAGATGTTGTATTGTAGCACTCAAAATTGAATTCATTCAGAAGTCAAATATATCTCACTGCATGAACTTGAGATGATACAAAGAGAATATAGTATGTGAGAGCCATTGACGATAATGAAAAAGCATAGCATATTCACGAGAATCGTGGTAAGGGCGATAGAACTGCTCACACGAAAGCCTTGTCACAGTTTCCCAACGCTGCAGCAGACAGCGAACCTCCTCCCTAAGCTTCTCCATCCCAGTTCTCCATCCATTCTCCAGGAAATCGGCTTTCCATTGAGCGTCGCGGGCGTTCTCTTCACGTAGTTACACACCATGCATCACTGAAACCAGCGTGTGCATAAAGGCGATGTATTGGGCGGAATATGGATCCGTGGAGTCTTCTTCCCTTGCGAATGGAGGCTCCGCTTTCCAGATTGAGAGTCCTTCTTCATCGAAAGCGTCGGCAGAGCATAGAGCCTCGCGAAATAAGGGTTTGTGATCGGGGAGGGGTGCATTATATAGTTCCTGTATCTCGGCATTGGGGGCTGTGAGGCCGGGGATGGCTGAGGGCATAGCAGAAGTATTTTGGCTTTCTTTCCAGTGGTGCTTGGGCTTTGTCGCGCGCGCCCGAGCGGCTTGCCCACTAAAAAGAGAGATATGGACATTTGTTGTAAAATGGTTCCTGGAATGAGGAACAAAGGACCTACTGCAGTGTCTTATAGTGTTTCTGAATATGGGATACCTTTGCAGCGGCCTTGGCATCCTTGGTGAGGTGGATTGCACGACAGCCCATATTTGAGATGGTGGTAAAGGACAAACTGCTAATTACACTTGAGCCGTCTTTTGGGCTCAACGGTGCACGAAAGGTTTACCTGCACAAAGAAATATATATATAAAACGATTGTACTGGGGCATTACAGCTGAATAGTTGCCGAACTTGAAAGCACTTCTCCACCGTTGAGAACAAGTCAAGAGGAAAAAAATGAAGTCTGCTAACCGTTATATTGCTCGCCATTGGTTGATGCTGACGGTGGCGCTGAGCGCCACCCTTACGTCCCAGAGCGTCGTGGAGGCTTGTGCGGTGGCAGCGGAGGTACACATAGAGGTCAGGTGAGGAGATCCACAGCCCCCATTTTTTTTCTCTTTCTCCCTCATCTCTCGCCTTCGCTCGTTTGGTTCCTGGCTGCCCTGTTTCTCGAGGACATGACAGGTATGATGGTCCTTTCACTCACTCTGACCCTATTGACCCTGTTTTTCCGTTAGCAGAGCCTCCTCACTGTACCTCCCCGTTCCCGTTCTCCTGCAATTCTTTGTGAGTCGTGTCTCTCAAACCTCATGCAATTCTGACGGGTCGACACGTCCGTCATCCCAGTCGAATCATCCTGAAAAGCCCCTCAAAGCCGTTGGTGGAGCTTCCTCTGTATAGCTCCCCTTTTGGTAAGTCGCGACCGTCAAAAGTTGAATCGTCCTGAAAAGCCCATCATCTTGATTATACCATTTTCAAAAGCCGTTTTGCTCGTGGTTTTGCTCGTGGTGAGTAGCCTCCTGTCTCCTCATGGAATTTTCTGATGTGTCTCTTAGCCCCATCATCTTGTTTTTTGACTCACGTGCCATGTCGCGCACCGATCTGCCACCCGCCTCCCAGCCACCCGCTTCTTCAAGTGACGAGTACAATGTGACTGACAACTACTCCAGCATTTCTCCCCGCTTCTTCGAGAGTGTGGATTGTCTCAACACCTCTGCCAATGCTGATCTTCTCATGCCTGACCCGTTCCTCTTGGCCCCGCCAATTGAAGCCTACCGTGATGATCTTATGGAGTTTGAAGACTTTGATGCAGAAGACGAGTACAATGAAGACGATGACGACAACGACGTGTTGGAGGGGCACTAGCCCTCCACCCCCCACGACGAGTACGAGTGTCGCCAAAGCAAGGCACCGCTTCTTCAGGACCAGATTGAATCTCCCTTCCAGCTTCCTCCGCAGGTCAGTGGTGGAGGCCCCAGGCGCGAGGCGTCGCCACACTACACCCCCACCCGCTTTTGGGCTCAAATCCGTCCATCAGTGCGTGGCTGCGATGAGCTGGAGGCTATGCAGCAGGGAAGAACGTCCACCATCAGCCAAATGGGTGAAGCGCTGCTGGATCCTACCCCGGTGCCTGCTGCAGCACTCTCCAACAAGAAAAACTGCAAGCCCAAGGTCGAACCACCACCACTTCTACTTTGTGCAAAGGCGGCACCTCCTGTTCAGCCACCCCCCGTGCCCTCAACATCGGGTGTTTCTGCTCCCCAACCCGTTCGGCCAAAGCCAAAGGCCATGCCCCCACCCCCGCCCCCGCCCCTGCCCCCTCCAATTCAGCCGAAGCCAAAGGCTGCGCCCCCGCCCGCACCCCCTCCAATTCAGCCGAAGCCAAAGGCCACGCCCCCACCTGTGCCCCCTCCAATTCAGCCAAAGCCAAAGGCCATGCCCCCCCCCAATTCAGCCAAAGCCGAAAGCCGCGCCCCCGTCTGCCCCCCTCTCCCCCCCCCCCCCCCCCGATTCAGCCAATGCCAAAAGCCGTGCCCCATTAGCACCTCCTCCAATTCAGCAGGAGCCAACGGCCGCACCCTTTCAGTTGAACACGACCTTAGCTTCGACTTTGCATGTGCCTCACATTGAATCTACGCCTGCGCCCATTCAACCGGAGGCCTTCTGCAGTGACTTTAACCAGTTTCTTGCCCAGGGGGGCTACAGCCAGCCTGAGCTGCCACCTCCTCCGGCTGACTGGGCGCACAAGCATAAGACCTCTGCCGACTGGATGGTGTTTTTTGCGCACAGGTCCTATCCTGAGCACAAGGTACCACCTCCTACGCCTAATCGTGCCCACAGCGGTTCCCCCGTGCTGTATCCCCCACCACAGGATGCATCTTTGGCGCCTGTAGCGCCAAAGCGTGCACCATCGGTCCCCCCATTTTCACCCTCACGTCGCCTGCAGCGTACAAGGCCTCAGGACACATCACCCGTCCGCCCTCTCAAGCTTACCCTTCCGGAGCTGGTGGAAGACCCATCAGACGAGAAAGATGGTGATGCAGAGGTTAATGCGGAGGTTGGTGCAGAGGTTGGCGCGGAGGTTGATGCGGAGGTTGGTGTGGAGGAGGTTGATGCGGAGGCTGAGCCTGCAAAGCCCGGCTGGCCAACGAAGGAGCATGTGGCTGCCGTGCGCAAGTGCCGCAGGGAGATGCTGACCCTGATCAAATCCCTTGCGGAGGAGTATGGGATTTCGCCCGCTCGTGTCCTTGGCGTTCTCCGGCACTTCGTCGCACGTGAGGAACCCGTGGAATATCTATTGCAAGATGGCCACACACCCAGATTGGTCAACAAGAGAAGTCCAGTGAATTGCCCCCCATTTTGATCCTGCCACCCACAACATGCCAACCCTCCTCCCCGAACACCTGAGCACCATGTATCAACAGTTCATCAAAGCACATGCCGCCGATCAAGGACACCTCAAGATCTTGCAAGACTTTGAGCAACTCCATGTCCTTGGACGGAGACAACGGTTGCACTCCGTCAATGCAGGGTGACAAGCACGGCAAAGAAAATACAGCATGTGGTGAGATATCAACGACCCTTTCCAGGATATGTTGCTAATTTGATTGTAGATGGACGAGCTCCGGGATACCGACAATGTGGAGGGATGTTCTTCCTCTGCGGCTTCTATGTCAATGAGGACGCGGAGATTGCGCATCGATATGCCACTTTGGCTTGTCTGAAGTGCGTTTCTTTTTCTTTCCATTGTTGCTTTCGTTACTGAATTGTCCAATTCAGTTTCCTTCCGTTTCAAGTCCCGCAAGAATGGGCCTGGCCTCACGCAGGATGACTTCCTGGGCATGGCAAAAACTTTTGTGTAGTAAGTAGGCTTGATATACTTCTGCTTTCTCTTTTAATATCCCCACAGCAACCACCACATGGCGATGCTTGTTGACGATGGCCTTGTTGAGCTGACCCCTGAGAAACCCTCCGCATCACACCCCACCCCACAGGCGCCTACCACCGCCTCATCTGTGTCTCGAGCCTCCACATCTCAAGGTGCCTCTGCTGTCCCTGACATTGACATCAAGACAGAGGACGGGAAGCCGACACGTACCCAAACCAAGACGGCGCTCAACAATGAAGTCCGCACCACCATCTCCAACGCATGCCAAGACGACATTGGGAGGGATCTCGTCCGTCAAGGGAATCAGTTCAGATGGAAGAGCTGTGTGGCACGCATCCAAAACGAGGGTTATATTATTGTCGGCTTTCCTACCCAAGCACGCCTCCCCACCGAGTCTATAGATCGGAAGGCAACAAACTCCTGGAGGAAGCTTGACCACTCCTCACTGACTATGGCCTTGGACACACGCGACAATGCAGGGGAGGGTCTTCGTTTTGAGGCGGTCGCGGAGGAACTGACAAAGAGTACGTGAATCTCTTTATTATGTTAACTTCTTTAACGCTAATGGCTATTCAGTGTACATTGTCATTTTCAGTCACGACTACACCGTCCCTATCCCTAAAGGCCCCCCGGAATCGCCTGCCGTCATTCGCCACTGGTGCACATCAGGCGGGAAGCATCTTCCCGCCCAGGATGGAGGTGGAAATTTGTGGATGGTCAACTACGACCTCGACCGCAAAAATGGCTGCGTGCTCAGTAAATTGCCACACCCAGACCAGCACACAGCGGAGCCTACGCCGCAACCAGAGGAGTCTCCTCAGCAGCGCCGTACAAGGGCAGCATCGTCAAAGAACAAGAAGGGGAAGGGAAGGGCTGTGGAGGAGGAGGAGCCACTCTCGCCGCCGCTGCCGCTGCGCAAACCCTCTCAGAGGCAGGCGCAGGGTGGTCAAACAGGGAGGTGTGTGGCCTTTGAGGGCGATAGCGACAGTGAGGCTGACGAGCTCTCTGAGCTTAGCGAGTACCAGGGAAGTCCCTTGCCATCACCCAGACCCTCCGTGTGAACCTCCGCTGTCAAGACCGCCGGGAAGAGACACCAGCAATCCGAAGCCACCGCCGCTCCCCCGATCAAGTGTGCATGCAACGACGAGTCCCAGCGCACCCCTGCCGCCCCCCTGTCACGTGCTGTGTCACGATTCCGGACCACGGACCGTTCCCGGGCCTGCACGGGTCCGTAACTCTGCAGGCTGGCATTCACAGCATCGTATCCTTCACAGCCTTTCCATATGCTGGTCGACTCACATCATGTTCCGGTAACTTATTCTCCACACTTATGCTATGCTAGGCTATGCTTTGACTCAACTGCATCACGGACCTCCGGTCGTGTTGTCAATTACATTATATCTCCTTTAGTTTTGTATACCACTATAAATAGTGACCTGTATCGTAGTTGTAGTTCAGTTTGAATATCAACTAAGATTGTGTCTACTCCTCTGGCATACTCTTCAGACCTTCGCTCTGAAATCGGGCTCTGGGCATAGTGAAGGGCGCAGCGCACGAGCTGAAGCCAAAGCCCATTCCTACACCTTATAGTCGACACCACCGTATGGGCCCGGTTGGTCCTGCTGGACTTATCCTTTTTGTCTTCCGACCTTCGGACCTCCCATATCCTCAGCCCCTCCGGCCACCTCGGTATCCGGTACTTGACACCCCCCAATCAAGCACGTGTGCAACGACGAGTCCCAGCGTGCCCCCACTGCTCCCCCGCTCAAGCACGCCTGCAATGACAACTCTCACCACGACCACGCCCGCAAGGACGAGAATCACACAACCCAATCCTCAGCAGAGAGGAAGCATCACCAGCCACTGACAGATGACGGTGCTGTGAAACGTGCCCGCATGGAGGAGCGGGGGAAACCCTGGGTGCAGATACCTCTGTGAACGCCCCCCACTGCAAGCACAAGCCGTCCGACAGAGCATCGCCCTGTGGCCGAAGACGCCGGAGTGAACCACAGCTGTGCAGAGTTCACCCAAGGGGGCCCATCACGACCATTCCTCTCCCCTCCTGACAAGCCAACCCATCCAAAGCCAAAACCTGCTTATCATAATGCCACGGCCCCACCGCCTGCAGCTCCTGTCGCGGCCCCACTGCCTGCAGCTCCTGTCGATGCCCTGTCCGTGCCGCCCGCAGCCCCCACCAATGCCACCGCTGCACTCCCCCCTGCCACCGCTGGCCCATTCGACTATGCGACCATACTGCGCTCAGTTCCACCTGAGATGCTGGTCGCCGGGCTAGCCGCGCTGCAGCAGATGCAACAGCTGCCAACAGAATGAATATCCGCCACCCCGCGTAGGCTCCGCCGTTTGTGAATGCCCCGCTCGTCGCTGATTGTATACCTTGTCCATCTTGCCCAACGACTCACGAACTATCCTAGTGTACATCCTCTATATCTTGGATCCCGAATCACTGTATAATATCGATATATTTCTTGTTACTGTACCATACAATTTCTTGTAGCCCTTTCCATCCTGTAGATATCTCCCTCCCTCTTGTGTATCATCTTCTTGTCTAGTATATAATGTTGTCTGTACAACTGAATTTATTCTTTGTGTGTATATGAAGGCTCGAAGTTTTGCGGAGGCTTGAGCAGAGGCCTGCAGAGGCACAACACAGAGCGGCAGGTTAGTATAAACGTAAAGGAAGCAAATAGAACGGGGAGACTCCTCCCTCCTCGGCATCTTGTAACTGGGTTTTACACCTACGACGTAACTGATCTTCAAGATATCCTACGTAATGCTTTCGTAGCCTCCTGGGGTGGTCGTGGCTTGAGACCAGATTGGGAATACCAACGAAATACTGTTGTGTCGTACTTTTTACCAGTCCGCACGAATCAATAGTTTACTCACCGGTTAAGTTACTTTCGAACGGGATATTCGTTGTACTGAGATGTCTGAATTGAGTGGCACACACGGTCGAGACAAAGGATAAAGAAGACTTTGACAAGTTTCGAGATTCCACGTGCTCTTTCGAACTTGCCAGTGATCCGAGTCGTTGGTTCAACTTGAAGATAAGTTCAAGACGAAATCAGTTCAATTTTACCAGGGGAAATTTACGGTAGTTTACCAAGTATGTATGGTTTCAAGTTTTGGAGAGAGCGGTCTTTCAGCATTCTCGTCCGGGCCGTCGGGCCGGATCGCTATTTTTGAAACTCAGCTGATGCCCAAGCCAAAGGGCATCGTCTCGATCTCTCTCATCCATGATTCAACGCGTTCGACTCCTTTGCGACCTCATTTACTTGCAGTCGTTGGTTCAGAGCTCCGATTTTCCATCGCCTGACCTCCGATCGACCGCTCGCGAGGCGCGACGCGCTTCACATCTGGCTAGGTTCGACGACGGTCGCAGCCCTCAAGCCTTCTCAGCGTGCTTGGTCTCTGGGCCTTTCTGGTCCTTCAGATATAACTTCGCCCAGCTGTCATTGCAGCGTGCCACCAGTCAATTTGAAGCAGTGCCTTCCCACGTCAACAGCTTTCTGGCTGTGCCTTCTGTCTCTCACTTTCAAGTCGCATTTGTCCTGCACCTCAGTACCTCAAAGGCCCAAATGCCCATGTTCAACCGAATTTCTGGCCTCCATATCAACGATGGAAACTTCTACAACGTCTCGGGCGATTTAAATATCCAGAGCTATCAGCACCTTATGCTCCAGGACCAACAGGGTCATATGGAACGTACTCAGTCGGAATGGGACGCAACGCGTGCCCAAACTGACGGTAGGCAAGAGGGATACGGCCGCGAGCTGTCGGGTGTGTCACGGAACGTGCGCCATGGCATGTCAGAGAGATCGGTTCCGTATGGTGTGCCTAAAATTTCCATCGAGATTTTCCTACTTCTCACTCTCTGCAGACATATCTTCTCGCCCACGGCCTTCAGCGAGAAGTACTTCCCCCTTGGATGTGCACCCCCGCCAGCACGCCCTAAGCCCGATACTTCCTATATACAACCGCTCTGCATCCACGTCCAATTCGCAGAATCACCATGCTTACCAGGACTCCAATATCTCTGCATACCCAGGTGATCTCGAATCTCCACAGAACGTCCCATATCACCAGGCGAATTCTCTCGGTGGGCACACCAAGGACCAAGACCTCTCACATCACTGTCAGGGTCAAATTACCCAGCCAACCCAAGGCGGAACATTCATCACTGCAGAGAATGTGAACCACCGCCACGGGGAGGATGGAATAAATCTTTTACATCGATCCGTCGCGCTGGAGGCGCTTTACGACTCCGCGGACAGCTTTCCCCAACCCCGATGCCATCCCGAAACACGGATAAAAATGCTGGATGACCTGTATGATTGGGCGATTTCAGACGACACCGGCGACTCAATCCGATGGCTGTACGGACCTGCTGGTGCCGGGAAGTCTGCTATCATGCAGAGTCTATGTCGGCGATTATTGCACGATACAGATCGCGTCGCAGCAAGCTTCTTTTTCAAACGGGGCCACCCGACTCGCGGGAATGCAAAAGTGTTATTCTCGACACTCGCCTACCAGTTTGCATTCCGTAATCGTCATTGGAAATCCGCCATCTCTCGGAGCGTTGAAGAAGACTCAACGGTTGTAGGGAGACACATGGATGTCCAGCTGCACAAACTCATCATTGGGTCGAGTCAATGGATCGTAGATACTGCGCCTCTGAGTCCCGTGCTCCTTATCGACGGCCTGGACGAGTGCGAAAACGAGAGCGCACAAGTGGAAATATTGCGTCTACTACGAAATACTGTCCGGGACCATCCACGGCAGTTCAGAATTTTGATCGCCAGCCGACCAGAACCGCACATTCGTGAAATGTTTGAGGATCCTTCGTTCTCCAGGCTTTACCAGGCGACCAACGTTAGACAAGCATTCGAGGACGTGCGGCGATACCTTTGTGACGAGCTCTCACGAATCCATCGTGAACACCGGGGAACGATGGGTTCCATTCCCACTCCGTGGCCATCGCCAGATGTTCTCGCCAAGCTGGTCGAAAAGTCATCCGGCTACTTCATCTACGTCTCCACGGTCGTTAAATTCATCGACGACAAGCACTTCCGTCCGACAGAACAACTGGACCTCATTCAGAATCTCGCCCCGAGTGATTCCGAGGAGTCGCCATTAGATACCCTCGACCAACTATACACTCAAATTCTTTCTAAAGTTCCCCAACGCAATCGTGCCAAGCTTTGCGATATCTTAAGTGTCGTTGCGAACTTTCGACTTCATCCCGCACATATCGAACAACTTCTCGGTCTAAAGCCTGGTGATGTCCAATTGATTCTTCGCTGTCTGAACTCGGTCCTCGATATCCCATCCGATAATGGTGTGATACATGTGCATCATGCGTCCTTCCTCGATTTTTTGCGTGATCCCCGGCGCTCGTCGGTTTTTCATGTTGGCCCTGGTTCGCGGTACCCAACAAGATTGGCCCACTCAGTTCTCCAGACCGTGTCATATCAGCACAATAATCGGGAAATCAACCGTACTGATGACCATGTCGCTTGGTATGTAGCCTGATACGAGAGACAGTCCATTTGCTTACTGCTGACATGTAGGGAACTTACACAAAACCCCAGGTGGATCCCTTTTCTCGCTTCCACCTCACCTTCCGTAGAGCTCTTGCCCTCTCTTGAACTCGTAAATCCAGATTTTCTGTGGTACGACTCAAAACACGGTAAAGAGGTCATCCACGACACGGAACAGCTGGTAATTTGGCTGAAAGTCAGTATCCTTCTCATCATTTGACAATGACTATATGCTGCATTTCAGGAAATTCAACCTCGACCTACAGATTTAATTCAGCGTTGGGAGGACTACAATTTCATGGGCTTTTACATGTCTTCGATCTATCAACTGCAGATTGATTTACTCAAGGCCTATCAAGCGACGAAGCCAGAATGTTTATTCCCTGCAAGCCCTTCGTATGTTTCGGCTAAAGCTCAACCATTCATCTGACATTCCAATACTGGAACTTTGTCGCGAGCTCTTATTTCGGTCTCCCCACCTTGTCCAGATTTTTCAAGCTGGCCAGCTACTCCAGCACACAAGCTTTAGAAGACAGCGGGTGGTCCACCATCCATAGGATTACTGGAACTCCGGGTTGCATTGGGTTTGTCATGGGATGAAACGAGAGCCGCCATATGCTCGCTACGCTCAATTCTGAATGAGAAGCCTCGGCGAATGGACAAACTGCTTGATGTCATACATGCTCTTTGTTCAGAGCTCTCTGGCGATACATCCTTGGCTCGTGGATTTCTCCGTCTTATCCAGAAATTTGGTGCATATGACTTACCGGCGCGTTTATTGTAAGTGAATCGTCATAGCGGAATTGCACCTAACGTATTGCAGGCATCGTTTCGCGCGGTGTCCCGTGGGGGCGTGGGGGTCGCACGTCAGATCTTCCCCACATTCGAGCACTGAACTGTTGCATGATCTCGATGAATTCGTTCCGCCATGGAACGTCTTCTCCAAAGAAGATATGATTGACCCTTCGGCTGAATTTTACGATGTTGTACAATGGCTCAAGGTCTGTGCAACGACACTGACCAGCGTCAGACACCCACTCACGAGTCCTCTCAGGAATCTCCTGCTCCGCCACTCGAGCTAATTGGCCGTTGGGAGGGTTATCTGGTAGAGAGTAAAAATCGATTCGATGATGCTATTCAAGATGACCTTGAGGAGAGGTGGCGGGATTTCTCAAAGGAGTACCCTCTCAAAACATGGGACATGGATCTGAATTTTGAAGATGACAGCGAGACCGAGATGACGGGAATGATTAGTCCGCAGAAGATGTTCTGACGTGGTAACTAGATATTGTATGTCTAGCTAGGTGTACGTATTTCTGCCTCCCCTTGCCAATGGTCACTACTTCAGATCGGCGTCCGGAAAGTCGGAACCAAATTTGTACAAGGACTAACGCACATCCTCGGATCGCCATTCCGAAACTCACTGTACTCCCTTGATTCTACCCATCTTCGTACTAATACTCAAAACACTCTTCCTTCATTTGATTTCTCCTACTCAACCTCTACGGCCCGAGGCGCATCTTGTCGATGGCGGAGAAAGGAGCTTTCGTTGTCTACTCATATCATTTGAACCACATTAATCCGGGATCTCTAATTGAGTATAATTGGTAAATCAATCCAGCATGCGCTGGTTAATCCAAGTCCTTCCATCACGCCTTGAAGTAGAGTCCCATTGAGCGAATATCTTCAACAAGTGCGGGGGGATTATCCAGACCGGCGAAGTGCCCTCCAAAGTCGTGAACTCAGAATATCATCAGTTCCCAGAACAGCGCCAGGGAGCTAGAGACACACACCTTTATACGATACGAGATTACCGACCTTTGCGGCATACTCTTCGGGCCAGAGGGCGATGTTGTACTCGTACTGACTGAACAGCAGCGGCGCGTCTGTGGGGGCCTTCGTATACACGGTCTTAAACCCGTTCGTATTCTGGGCGTATATCCAGACCGAGGATAGGAAAGACTCGGTCAAGTAGTAGAGAGAGACGGAAGTCAGGATCGTCGTGTTGTTTAGTACGGATGGCGGGGTTCCTGCGCGAGGGTCGGACCCTGGGTATAATACATCATACTTTAGTGACAAAGTTGAGAGATAAACAATATATGTATACACACAAAGCTTGAGTTTGGCGCCGATCCACGCAAGTTGCCCGACTGGACTGTCGTACAAGGCCAATCCGATGTCATTAGGCTGTAGAAACTGTAATTTAATTTAGTCAGGGTCAACCAGGGGACGCACCTTCGTGCTCTGCTCGAGGAAATAACCATTGCCGGTGGTGTTCCATTCAATATTCCGCTGTTCAGTCACTTTCTGACTGTCCGACAAGGTGATATTGTTTTCGGCTATGTCTTGGGCTGACGGAGGGAAGAAGGGAAGGAACACGAGGTGCGCTGCGCGTACAGTCGTGTTGAAAGAGCCGTACAGGGAGTAGGCCACCGCAGAACCCTGTGCAAGAACATATGGGTATCATGATGGAATTTCCTCCGAGCAGTGGACATACCCAATCGGTACCATGTACCGCGTAGGTCGAGTATCCAAGAACGTCAGTCATGAGTGTATTGAATATTCTGGCGGTATCATCGACGGTCCAATTGGCCGGTGGCGGAGAGGAAAAGAGGAAGCCTGGGAGGGACGGGACCACGACGTTGTAGGCTACACTTTTCCCAGTAGCGCTCTTCCACGACTGGGTCAAGGGTATGATCACCGGAAGAAATTCATGGAAAGAGCCTGCGCGATATATCTGATTAGCTTGATTTCACCTCGAACTTTGCGACGCGAGATCACCTGGCCATCCGTGGAGCAAGATCACAGGAATGGCATCTGGGTCCTTGGACTTTTCGTGCACGAAATGCACTGTCTGTCCTTCGATGACCGTAGTGAACTGGTTGACTCTGTGCATCAAGTGTATGAGATGCGATGTATTTCAAGAAAATGTCAACAACACTGACTGGTTCAATTCTGCTTGCTGTGCTTCCCAGTCAAACTTTGTCAACCAATCAGCTCGGAGTTCCTGGAGGACGTCCAATCCGATTCCTTTTTCGGGACTGGCATCCGGATACAGTACTTTGGCCGGAAGACGGGTGTTCTTCACAAGGGACTTTAAGCGAGGAATTTCACCGGCGAGGTCGATCTTGAAAGGCTTCAAATCGAAGCTGCCCGCCGCGGTTGCAGCTAAAGTCGTTGATAACGCAGTGGCGATAATGAGACAAGCTGTGAGGTTTAGAGAGCGGCCCATGGTCCAGAATTATGCAAGATGCTTGATGTTCCCTTAGTGCTGGCATGTATGCTTTTAAACGGTAGTAGACCAAGGTAGAACCTTGGCTCGTATTTGGCATTACCAAGATTACTAACCAAGGAATATTTGGCATGACCAAGCTGAGCGCTTACTTACCAATCAGCTCTCGGGGATCGGGATGTCTGTGGTATTACAACCGTGGGAATTTTCGCTGTCCGGGATGCCCCACAAATTGTTTCTTTTGCGGTTTTTCAATTGCACACAGCAAAAAAGTTCAAAGTACCTGACTGATCTGAATCTATGCTGGTACTAGTATACAGTAAGAACTCCGAGTGATAGCACCCACCAATCCCTCAGCAAGGAAAGAAAAGCAGCTGAAGGGATACATGCATCTGTCCCTTCAAGTTTTCACTTCCGAACAGCGATGAAATGCTAGTTAGCAGCTTGAGTAACAGAGGATAGGAATCGGACGCAGTGCATGGTGCACTGCTTTATTTCATGTAGCTATCCAAAAAAAGTGTTGTTCGATTCCCCGCGTCCGCATGTAGCTGGATTATCTTCATTTTTCTTTCCTAAGATTTCAGCTCTTTTCGAAGCATGACTCGATTATCTCCCCCAGTAAGAGTTGGACTCTGTTCTGTTTTTTGCTCACAATCTATCGTAATAAAGTTATGAAACCATAGCAGTTAGCAAACAACACCGGTAAGAATAAAATCCTAGTTAGCAGCTTGAGTACTCAGTAACGGAGGGTAGGAAGCGGACGTGGTGCACGGCGCACTGCTTTATCTCATGTTGCTGAAGACCAGTGTCGAAGGCTGTCGGGGTTCGACTCCCCTTGTCCGGGTGTTGATCGTTGGAATTTTTCATTTTTTTCAGCTGTTTTCGAAGCACGGCTCAATTACCCCCATTGGACTCCGCCGTGGGCTATTTTTTGCTCACAACCTAAGAAAATTATAAAATCGTACTGGTTAGTTAGCAGCTTAAGTAACAGGGGGTAGGAAGCAGACGTGGTGCACGGTGCACTGCTTTATTTCATGTTTCATGTCACTATTCCAGAAAAGTGTTAAAGCAGCTGGTCGGGGTTCGATTCCCCATGTCCGCAGGTTGATGGAAGTGTTCTTTTTCATTTTCATTTTTCATTTTTCATTTTTCATTTTTATTTCATTTTTATTTCAGCTGTTTTCGAAGCACTCAATTATCCCCCGAAGGAATTGTGGTGTGGGCTCTTTTTTCTGCTCACAGTCTAATAAAATTAAACATACTACTGTAGTTAGCAGCTCGAGTAACAGAGGGTAGGAAGCGGATGTAGTGCACGGTGCACTTCCTTATTTCATTACTCGTAGGAGGCTGATCCAAAAATGTTGAAGGCTGTCGGGGTTCGACTCCCTGCGTCTGCATGCTCATGGCAGCGTTTTTTATTTCATTTTTATTTGAACTCTTTCAAAGCACGACTCCAACTGTTTTCGAAGCACGACTCGATTACGCTCCCAATTACGTCCAGTAAGAATTGGACTCCGCTGTGGGCCATTTTTTTGCTCACAATCTACCACAATAAAAATCATACTAGTTAGCACACAACACCGATAAAATCCTAGTTCGTAGCTTGACTAACAGAGGAAGGAAGCGGACGTGGTGCATGGTGCACTGCTTTATTTCATGTGGCTATCCCCAAAGTGTTGAAGGCTGTCGGGGTTCGACTCCCCTCGTCTGCATGCTGAATCCATGTTTGTGTTTTTCTTTTTCCGTCATAAGTTTTGAAGCACGACCACAACTCATTTATCCCAATTATCCCCCAATTATATCCAGTCGGTCGGAGTTGAACTCCGATGCGAGACACAGGCTCTCCTGCTTTGCTCCCAATCTGATCTAATAAAATTATAAAACCATACTACAGTAGTTAGTAGCTCAAGTAACAGAGGGAGGAAGCGGACGTGGTGCACGGTGCACTGCTTTATTTCATGGGGATGCCACAAGGAAGTGTTGAAGGCTGTCGGGTTCGACTCCCCGCGTCCGCATGTTGCAGATATGTTATCATTTTTCATTTTTCATTTTCCTTCATAAGTTTTAAAGCACAACTCAACTATCTCCGCCAGTAACAGTTGGACTCGCTCTTTTTTTTTGTTCACAGTCGCTGACACTCTACAAAATTATAAAAGCATACATACTAGTTAGCCACTTCAGTAACAGAAGGTAGGAAGCGGATGCGGTGCACGGTGCACTCCTTTATTTCATGAGGCGAGTACAAAGAAATGTTAAAGGCTGTCGGGGTTCGACTCCCCGCGTCCGCATGCGTATGATTTTCGATATTCTTTTTGGTTTTTTCTCTCGTTTATCAATTATCCCTCGATTATATCCAATCGGAGTTGGACTCCGATCTCAGCCGTGGGCTCTTTTTTCGCTCACAATCTACTGCAATAAAATTATAAAACCACACTAGTTAGCACACAACACCAATAAAATACATACTACTAGTTAGCAGCTTGAGCACTCAGTAACAGAGGGTAGGAAGTGGACGTGGTGCACGGTGCACTCCTTTCTTTCATAAGGCTATCCCGAAGAAATGTTAAAGGTTGTCGGGGTTCGACTCCCCCGCGTCCGCATACACATTGGGTATGATGCTTTCAATTTTTTTTGCTTACAATCTAATAAAATAAAATGTAGTTAGCAGCTTCAGTAACAGAGGGTAGGAAGCGGACATGGTGCACGGCGCACTCCTTCATTTCATATCTGGACCGTAAAGTGCTGTTGAAGGCTTCGGAGCTCGACTCCCCGCGTCCGCATGTTGTACGGAGTATTTCCATTTTTTCTTCCAGCTCTTTTCAGAAGCACCACTCACTTCGATTATCCTCCATTGGAATTGTGGGCCCTTTTTTTTGCTCACAATCCAATAAAATTATAAAACCATACTAGTTAGCTCACAACACCGATAAAATCCTACTGTAGTTAGCCACTTCAGTAACCAAGGATAGAAAGCGGATGTGGTGCATGGTGCACTCCTTCATTTCATGTCACTATCTCGACATAGTGTTGAAGGCTGTCGGGGTTCGATTCCCCGCGTCTGCATGTTGATCGATGTTGCTAGTGTTTTTTCTTTTTTCTTTCAGCTTTTCAAAGCACGACTTTATTACATCCAGTAAGAGTTGGACTCGGCTCTTTTTTTTTTTTGCTCACAATCCAATAAAATAAAACCATACTACTGTAGTTGGCCACTTCAGTAACAGAGGGTAGGAAGCGGACGTGGTGCATGGTGCACTGCTTTATCTCATGTTTCTGTTTAGAACAAATGTTGAAGACTGTCGGGGTTCGACTCCCTGCGTCCGCATGCTGAAGATATTTCTTTTT
>JARJLF010001270.1:0-88122 GCA_029378395.1 Mycena leptocephala | reverse complement strand
GTACAAGTTTCAAAAAAAATCCCGGCTGAGTGGTCAAGATCTAAGATGAGGAGTAAAAGACACAAGACGTCCAAAGACGCATTTTTCAAGACACAAGATGCCTTTCCAAAGACAAAGATGCTGAAAGATGGCGGCCAAAGATGTAAGATGTCAAAGACGAAATTGCAGTTTTACTGATGCCTGCCCTGCCCATATATAGTAACAGATCTGTTGCCGTGATACCATCACAGGTGCCAACAGCCGTGTATCAAAAGCAGTCTCCAGACTTACCCGCCGTGATATACCGTGCTTAAATATGACTTTGCCTCTGCTCAAGTCCGTTCTCGGCACACTCGGCAGCGCATTGGTTCGGAGCGTGTCTCCGAACGTTCCCATCATCCGCTGGTTACCCGGTTACTTCCGCCCACATCACTGTTGTCACACCCACGCCCATCGCGTCACACGCGCCGACGTCGAGCGTGCTCTGCGTTCCGCATTGCGCGCCCCCTACAACTGCTACCTCCTTACCTACCATGTCCTCTATAGCCCTCATTAAATTTGATTAAGCATGGGAACAAGCATAATAGATCTATTGAAATTAAAAGAAACACAGGATGTTGTACGTATTCAGGCTACGGCGTCGACGGGCATGGCGGCAGCAGCGGGCGCAGCGGCGACCGCATGGGAGTCGGCAACGATGCTCGCATTGCCCGAGGCATCGGCCGACGGCGCATCATCCTCGTCATCATCGTCGATGATCGCGCGGCTCTTGAATGCCCGACCTCCTGCGCTACCCGGCGCGTTGCCCGCCTTGAGGCGCACAATTGCGGCGCGTGTCGTAGCATCGTCGCGGTAGTTCTCCTTGTTGGCCGCCTTTCCCTTTGCCCGGGGTTTAGGGCGGGTGGTCGTGGACTTCGCAGCGGGCGCCTTCTTGGCGACGGCAGGCACCTTCTTCGCAGGGGCGGCCTCCTTGTTTGCCGTCTTGCGGCGCTTTCGGGCAGGCGGCGCGGATGGTTCCTGGGGCTCCTCGACAGAGTAGGGTGCAGCGGGTTAGTCGGCGCGTTGGTGGTCGGCGCCGCAGCGTTGGCAGGCGCTGCCGCACCATCAGCAGTGGCGCTGTCATCGTCCTCGGGGTCGCCATCGCTCTCGTCCTCTTCACTGTCGTCGGCGGCGCCGCGCTTGCGCTTCCTGCCGATGTCGCACCTGGGCTTGCCATACACACGGCTACAGTATGAGGATCATCTATGACAATTGGATTCATTGGTAGAAGTGGCGACATCATTAGGCACGAGACTGCCCGGGCTGGTCATTTAGGCTTCGTAGTCGTGGCCTGACAATACTTGTTCAGGGCCAATGCCCCTACTAAAAGAAGTCCTAATGTTAATGCTAGACCTGATAAACCTGATAACTTGGAGGTGATAACTCGACGACCAGGTTTGTAATAGCAAATGTATGCCTTCGAGTCGGGCAAGTACCCAATGAGCTGACATTCTAGGGAGCAGTCGAAGATTTTTGGGTTGTGTTTGTTCTGAATAAGCACGAACGCCTGGCAACCAATTTCGCGCAGGTGAGAGAGATCTAGTTTCTCTTTATACCAAGCCTCATATGGTGTTTTGTTGCGTTGGTAGGTTGTGGGACGTCGTTGTGTGATATAACCAGCCGTTTCGACGAAGTAGTCCCACAGAGTCGTTTTTGGCCTTCAATTTTTAGCATTCTTTGTGTTTTTTTACCCCTTCTTTGGCTAGCTTTGGTCTGAGTCGCGCTCTCAACCGTGTGGCCAGTAATCACCTTGGGCGTGGCTCACGAATTCTTCCATAACTAAAAACTCTAACTCCTACGTGATTAACCGTTCTTTAACGATTACCTCGGCGATTCTTTGTATCTCTTTGTGCACATCCCCTTCTGACATATCCCCTTCCTTCCGTCTCACCCTGGTTCTCGTTTCTGAGCGTCAAAGTTCCTCTACGCAGTTTAATTTTACACTTGAAAACCCCATGTGGCTCAGCAGCTGACCGATGCGCAGCCTTTGTTGACTGGATGCTGTTCATCGCTGCTGTTGTTGGCTACGGCGCAGCCCAAAGATTGTAATCAAGCCGGGAAGCCACGTAGTCTCCCCGAAGAGTCTCGAGACCTAATCGCCTACACTAGCAATCTTTCGCCCACCTCTCTCTGCCGTGCCTCAATATACTGCCTGTCCTCAACTCAAGATTGAAAATGCAACCATTCTTTCTGGGATCTCTTCACGCAATGACCACGCAATGACCTTTCAATGCTAGGACCTTCAGGGGAGCGATGGAATCGAGCTGCTCCGCTCTGCTGTCTGGAATACTTTCTCAGCGGTCTCAAGGGAGGTTATAGCGTCAATTTTATATCGTTCTTCGCATCATTGGTCCAACCATGCTAAGCTCGGCTGCCCTGGCTGATCCGACTCCCATAAATCCCTGCTTAACCATCTGGTGTCTCCTGATCCCTTGGATTTCGTATTCAATTTCTGGATGTCTTTTGGGCCACGGCTGCTGGATCGACTGGGGGCTCGCTTCGTCCATTTCAATGAATCTGATTAACGGCCCGCTCCTCGGCAGTGCAATCACCGCATTTTTTTTCTCTTCTTCAGTCCTTCAATATCGCTGTGTTTATTTCTCGGACGCCGAAGGGTTCCACCTTGGGTTTCTCGCGCCGAATGTCGAGCTCGGGTGCGCGTAGGTGCATTCAATCAACTTCCTTCAAATCCACTGTCATCCAAAATCGACCAGCTTTGACTCACAATTCCGGGATGAATCAATGTTGCTTACCTTTCGTTAATTCACTCTTGCCCCGTCACATCCACAGTTCGATCAATATAAAATTGACGATCTTATTTTTCTTACGCTGGCATTCAACCTTTTCACTCGGAGTGGAAGTAGTGAGAAACTCGAACATAGACTAATCGTGGACCACCTTCTGCAGTTGCGTTATACATACAATGGATAATGGTTGTCTTGCATCATAATTCCAGAGCGAAGCGGAGGTCCGCCTTGTACTGTTGTGTAGGTGGGGACTAAGCTCACGGCGCACTGAGTTGTGCAACAGTACGCATTGGCAAAGGTTTTCAGCCAAGATCTACCATCATTGTATGTACAATTTTTGCACTGCAGGCTTATCCTACTTGTCTGTTTCTTTCAATCTATTTCATAGGTTTGCGCGCACTCGTCAGCGGGGGAATGGGTTCTAGTTGATGTTTGTCTCGTTAGTTCAATCTTGCGCTTATTTTGAACTCTGTATATATACTTTAAGATATTTGAGCTGGAAAAATCCAGTCTCCCAGATCCTTTTTTGGTCTTCAATGCTCGATAGCTTTGAGGTTGTACCCTGTTGTACCCGTCCTTTAGCTAGTTCGGGTGGTCTGCGCTTGAACCGTGTGAAAGGTGACCTCACTCTGTATGACCGTGGGCGTGGGACATAGAATGTTCTTTGATGTTCGTTATACCTATGCATTTTATTATATAGTAGTACTAGTTGCTACCCGTGAATAAATTCACGGGCATCAAGGATTTTCCACCTGGTTGTTTCCCCGTTGACCTGTTGGTTGTTCCCCCGTCCGTTGTTTCTCAGCTGCTTGTTTCCCAGTTAAGTTGGGTAGTTTGGCTTGCGTGCCGTTCAACTCTGCCCACATGTCGCACCCACCGGATGCCGTTTGATCATGTTGCAGTGCCGCGTGCCGTATGTCGTGTGCCGTGTTGGCTTACCCGTGGATAAATCCACGGCCCGTTGGTTTTACATTATTTCCCACTTGGTTGTCTCGTGTTAGTTGTCCCCTGTTGGTTGTTCCCTGTTGGAGGTTCCCAGCTGGTTGTTCCCAGTTGGTTGTCCTAGCTGGAGCCCATTAATGCACCGCTTCACGTTAGTTTCCTGTTTGTTGTTTCACGTTCCCCGCTCCCCTGCCCGCTCTCCCGGCATCAGATGCCGCACGCCGCTGTGCCGTGATGGCCGGCTGGCTCACTTGACCGTGTGAAGTTCTATAGCTCTAGTTGCTACCCGTCAAAAGATTCACGGGGCTCATGGTGGTGGATTGTTCCCAGGTCCCATCCCAGCCTGGTGGTCCCAATACGTGGTTACGTCGTGCGCGTTAGACCAGCTGGTAGTCCCAGTGCAACACCCCGGCAGTTTCCGCACCGACGTCGTAGCTGTGAGGTCATCGCATGTGACGTTCCATTGGAAGGTTCTTTGTCTCTGGAATTATATTATGTAGATAGATGCATTTATATAGTAGTGGTTGACTTTCCATAAGCTTAGAAAATTCTAGAGGAATATATTTCATCATTTTGCCGAGATGCCGGGACAGCTGTCAGGACCCCCATCGCGATGAGATCTTACTTTTGCTATTTTGGACCCTCTAATAGAACTTGATAAATAAAATTCTGGAGGGGGGTCGCTACCCCCCCTCCAGAATATTTTCCACTTGACTAAACAGATTCAAACACATTCGGTCGCCACTCGTTCTCCCACGTCACCTCTTTGGGTTGTGTGTCACAGATGTTGCATTTGTCACTCTTCATCCATTCGCCCACCACATCGTCCACACGAACAACCACTCTCTCGGGTAACCCCAGGATGGTACTACTCGATTCACTCCCTCGATTCCTCCCCACTTTGCCCTTGATTTCCATCACAAAATTGCCGGTGTCCCCGATTCTGCCTCATTGACATCGAATCCCATCGTCGTCACGGTGATGTAGGCTCGGTCACTGCGACTCCGGTAAAGGATCTGCCAGGCAGTGGCTTCCTGAGGATTTCGAGACATTTGGGCACGACACAGGTACAATCGGCTCGGTTTCCGCCGCTCCATGCGCAGCCTATGTGCCTCAATAGCGCCAAGCAGCATTATTGCCGTTGCAGTTCCTGCCATGTGTTATTCATCATCAATTTCATCCTCTTCAATGTCTTCGAGTTCTTGGTGGACAATCAACGCGTCAAGGTCCATTGTTGGCGAAGGGAGGACACGTCGGAAAGAAGGAGAAGCGAGACACGTTGATTGTTGATGTTTAGACAGCATCAACAAAGAAATATCTAATTTAACGGTGTCTATTCCTTGTGGGAACCCCGAACCACTAGAATATTGGTCTAGATCGCCTTGCCGGCATCGCTGGCACCGCTCAGATATTCTCCCGGAATTTTCTAAGCTTATGTAAAGTCAACCAGTATGCATTTTATTATATAGATGCATAGGTATAACGAACATCAAAGAACATTCTATGTCCCACGCCCACGGTCATACAGAGTGATGTCATGGTCACACAACTTTCACACGGTTCAAGCGCAGACCAACCGGACGAGTTAACAGACCACCCGAACGAGCTAAAGGAAGGGTACAACCAGAAAGCTAAGCAGGGCATTGAAGAACTAACATGAATCTGAGAGAGTGGATTTTTCCCAGCTCAAAAAACAATTTCAAGTACCGTACCGAGTTCAACATGAGCGCAAGATCAAACTAACGAGACAAACATCAACTTGAACTCATTCTGGCAAGTGTGCGCAAACGGTGACCGAAACCTATAAATTACATTGAGGGAAACAGATAATCAAGCTAAGATAAGCTTTCAGTGCAAAAATAGGGACCAAACGCAGTACCGATCATATACGACGATGGTGGATCTTTGTTGAAAACCTTGAAGTTGTCGACAGGTACTGTTGTGCTGTGGGCTTAGTCCGCACCTGGTGGTTCTTAGTATCCTGGGTACCGAATCACTCCAAACAACTTGTGGACTGAAAATATGAGTGAATAGAAGATATTTGGGTGCCTGCGGAGCGATAAATTGAGATTTGCCACCACACGGGACATCCTGGTGTTTGCGTTTCCGTCTCTCATGAGTCACGCGGTGTTTTGGGCTCGGAGAGCTTAAATTCCTCAGTCTGCACGGGGAATGCGAAATAAATTGTTCTGAATAGACGGTCTTGCTCAGAATTCGAAGGGCTACCCACCAAAAATGCGTGTTTGAAAACCCGTGTCGAGCCTGCCGGCGGAGCGCTAAATTGAGATTTGAACCCACACGGGATTTGTGTTTCCACCTCCCTTGATTGTGGAACCTTTAGGTTTGGCTACCCAGGGGAACTTGGATTTCGGTAGCTTTTGCTACATGTACAAAAAAAGATTTAGTCACGCAACATTGGTCATCGCAGAAATAAAATCTAAAGAAAATGGGGCAAGACGTGGACGTAAATCACAGTGCCACGATATGTTTTTGAACTTAATACCTGCTTGAATCCTCGGGTGCAAGCCCATTTCATACCTGGAACCCAAGATGTTCTCCGAGTTCAATTTTGTGGTAGTACTCGTTATTACCGAAAGTAACCGGAAATCGTGTTATTGCATCGTACCGTGTGCACAAAAATAAATAAACCGCTGTCGTTACATGCCCACCAATATTACAAGTCTACAGCGTAACTTACTTGACATGAATCGGATCATTGGTGCGGTGAGGTCCAGTGAGGAGGCATGAAGGATCAGTTATGCCGTCTGCAATTACGAGATCTGATCATCATCCCAAAAAAGATGTCCAGCAAATGCTCATCTTCTGTCTCACCCTCCCGGATCATTTGGTGACCCTCCCGTCTAATACCGACGCCCCTGTATCGGCGTCTCGTGTGTCGCGTTATTGGAGGTTGACAGCCATAGCAACCCTGAACTGTGGTCCACATGAGACTTATCGCGCCCACCGAAATACGATGAGAAATTTTGGATGACCCGAAGCGCTGGCGGGATTTCGATGATGGCTTCCATCCGCGTTCTCGGAATAGCCACAAGACACCTTGAGCGCCTCCGCTCCACTATCATACCACACATGCATCACATTCGCTATCTGGATCTGCGTGGGACTCCGCAGCAATTGCGAACTCTCTTTGGACCTGATGCAACAATGCTACAGTCCTCAAGTTCCGATACGACACGACGTATTCACATCAACGTCGCTTTCAACCGCCGCCATTAGGTGCTCTTAATCTCGCATCTCTCGATATCACTGGCGGAGGAATCCTTGGCCTCAGCGACTTCCCTGTGCATTGGGAGCATCTTACACAGCTTCGAACTGTAGGTGTCTTTTGCGACCCTTTGGATGCCCTCAGAGTGCTGCCACGATTGACGGCACTCATTGAGATGGAAATCTCCCTTTCCGACATCCCGAAATGCGACCGGGCCAGCATCGTCAATCTCCCCTCTTTCAATCTCCCCCACTTGCGCGCAGTTTTGTTGACCCTGCATCCGGACGCAGAGCTATGGCTGCTACTTTCCAAACTCACCACTCCGTTACTTGACTCCTTGGGGGTTTATATTCACGGGGATCTCAACAGAAGCGTAGACCATTCGGAAGAGCTCGCCGACGCTCTTCTGGACCTTTACTTTCGTTCGAAGTGTACCATTCAGCGCCTGACGCTGAGCAACGTCGATGTCGACAACTTTCTTGCAGTCGACGACTGCCCCGCCGTTTTCAGCATCATCTCCACGATACGCACTCTCCGTCTTCTCCGCCTCGACATCGACGATATTGCCAGCTGGTTACCTATATTTCTATCCGATGTCCTTCTCCCCGACCTGGACACTTTGGAGGTTGAAGTTCGAGAAGACGCATTTTGGCGCTGGGAGGAGCTTGAGGAGGGATGGGAGGGGGCCCAGTCAACATAACAACGGACGAAATGGGCAATTCGCGTCCTGGTGAAGTGGACCCTCTGGATCTGCCCTTCAAGGTGTTGAAGCTACATCGTCGTCACAAGGCATGCTGCGATTGCGAGTCCATATAAAAGTTTTATCAACTATCATAAATCTTATGGAGTTTGACTATGGGAGACTAGAACTGTATAATCAATTCCTCTCACCCTCTTTTTAAAAATTTTG
Organism: Mycena leptocephala; assembly: GCA_029378395.1. Taxonomy (NCBI): domain Eukaryota; kingdom Fungi; phylum Basidiomycota; class Agaricomycetes; order Agaricales; family Mycenaceae; genus Mycena; species Mycena leptocephala. Next base: position 80,279 of record JARJLF010001270.1, on the reverse strand, counting down.
CCTGTCTGTCCATCTGAAGCCTTTTACTGTCTTGATTAATCAATTCCTGTCTCAACACATAATCTGGTTCAAGCATTCCTTAAATGCTCGATACACGCTTTTCCACTGCCCCAAACCATCCACTGGATATAGTGACCTGTGTAAATGACCAGGAAACCGTCCTATATACCAAACCAGCGTGAGCGGGCGTGTGGACGCCGATGATAGTCATTTTGTCCTTTGTGGTACCCTGGTCTCTCACCCTATTTTCCCCTCCGACGAGCGTTGACATTGCATTGACGAGGCTGGTCGGATTTTCCTCAAAGGTTTCTTTCGAGATATCTGAATCCAAAACCACTTGAATGCATTCCTTGTGAGTTCCTGTCGGCTCAGCCAATCTGTTGGCACTTGCTCTTAACTGTTTGCGCCGATCTGCATCAGTACGTGCGCCGCGCGTCAATGCACAGCCACTCAATGTCAGTTGTATATTGACGTTGACTGACGCATCTGCAGATGAATTTTGAGATTAATGCATCTAACCACTCTAATGGATCTCCAGTACTGCCTGGTGGGCACCGTGACTCGCCAATTTTCTCCTTGAACAAGTTATTTAAGAAATAGTCTTAGCGTCAGAATTAGTATCTAGCGCACATGGACCTCAAAACCACACCGTAAGAGCCTCTATCATGCGTATCTCGTACGATCTTGTAATTAATACAAGAAAAAACCCATCCTTTGCATTCTCAACACGCAGGAACAGCACGAAGACTTTCCACGGTTCAACTTCTACAGTTCCACCTATGGTATCCTTTTGGTTCAAGATAAATGTTTATTGTTCTAAGAACCCAATTTCCAGCCCCAGTGATGCTTCACCAGTGCGCGCACCGGCGTGCGTCGCTCTGCGTCAGTATTGCACTGAAGTTGAGTGACGCATCTACCGAGAATTATTGAGTGAAATTATTCTGAGATAGCCGTTGCAGGTGGCAAGAGGCAGTTTTGAAACCTGGACCAAGTTATTCACAAAACAGTCTTCAGTTCTCAGTTGAGGGAACCACCATCCCGAAACTTACTGTAATCCAGATCGGAAACCAGCTAAGGCAATAAAGACCGAAGTCGATCCCTACCTCGTGGTCTTTGCATTCAACCAATGTCTTGTAGCTTACCTTTGTTGTGTACTTGATTTTGTTTCAACTCGTTCCACCAAGTTTAAGCCAGGTGGCGAGTCGCGGTCAGCCACATTCAGAAAAGGTCTCCGCTGGTGCGGTGGTTACGGGTTGCAGTTGTCGCCGAACGAGGCGTGAATAGTTCAAAAAAAAAGGTGCTGCATAAAATTCAGAGTCGTAATAAGCTAGGTAGAATGCATTGAGAGCAAGGCACGCCGATTGTGTGGAACGGAGGAATCAGTGAGCACTAAGATATAAGATTCACAGCGCTCGTGTCGTGCAGTATTGAAGGCCTCTGGGAGTAGTATGGGGTACCAGCGCATAGTTGCTGTAGATTGGCGATGTATTTTTCCGGCTGTGTGTGGCGATCAACGCGTGCGTCAATAAAATAAGGAATCCCACGATATGACTAGTCAAACGTGACATCGCGCCAGTGTGACAGTATGCGTCAATCAACCGCCGATCTGCGTCAATTGACAAATGTCACAGCGTCAGTCAAACGTCAGTGCAACGTCACATCGTCACTTTCACCCTGCCCATTCGAGATCCTGTAGATCACGAACCAGATCTCAATTTCAGCTCTGAGCTGATCATCACCAGGATAACCGACTTCGCAGCCCATGGTAAGACTGTTTTCTGCACACCAAGTCTCCTAATACACAAGCGAAAACTATGCTGGACAACAGCACTCACCAGGCGACTCAGGTTGCCCAGCCATTCGAATGTAAAGGATGATGTCCTGGCACTTCCTTTGGAGCTCAAATGGGCGAACCTGCGGAGACGGGGGAAATCCATGGGTCTGTTGTTCTGGGTTCGTGTAGAGCGCCATGCTTAAATAAAGAGGAGGTACCTCGGGTTGACGCCTCATGGCAGCGTATGTAGCGGGAGAGGCCAGGGAAAGTCGCGGAATTGAGGGTGAAAAGCAAGTAGTTTTGATTCGTTTCCAATTAGCAAGAAAAACACGATTCGATTTTTCATATATACTGTACATATGGGCTTCAAGACATGAGATACATTTTTCGTATACTAAGCAGTAAGCAGTAATACGTCCTGTAGATGCTTCCCTCTGGCCTACATTGGCGCAGAACTCAGACACGGGGTCCAAGTGAGCTGGATGAGTGCGTATGAGAGCACAAACAGCGCAATGAACTACGGCTGTGGATATCAACGCCCAGACATCCATTGGAACCCCGCAACGAGAGTTCCATTCCAGATAGGGTATGGGTTAAGCAGCATAGACTGTATTCCTAATTGGGATCCAAGCCAGTATTTAAACCAGTGGATGGAGGCAAACCGCGGCTCTCTATATATTGGTCATGCAAGATGTGGTCCCGTGATTGCCATGATCAACTAGCTGCGATAGTGAATGGGATTTACATACAAAACAATAATGTTCGACAATTGATTATATCTGAACCAAGGGTAGTAACCGCGTTATCTGGGGAAGCGGCATCACTTATAGGTTTACGGTCTTCTACTCCCGGAGCTCACTGCGGATGATCTCCCTCACTTCACACAAGCCTTCGGTACTTCCAGCGGGCATCTCCAGCCATTCTTCGCCACCGATGGTAAACTGCTTCAGGAAGAAGGGACATAGCTTCGTGAGCATCGCCAGCGAATAAACGGCTTCGGCCGAAGCTATAGGGACGGGTGACGATTGGACGATGGCGGGGGCCACCTCCGACATCGGTAGCGCCCGCCGCTTGCGAACCGAGGGGGATGCAGTAGACCCGGGCGCAGGCGTGGAGAACAGCCTGCGCCAAATGGATCAGCAGAGCCTCTCCGATGCAGAAATAGAAACACTGACATCCAAACGCTTGCTGCGACCCCATAAAGGCGGCCCAACAGACATCTCCTTCGCAGCTCGTCTTGCCCCATTTTTGATAGCTGGTGGCTGGTCAACTTCCCACCCTTCACCTTGCTGTTGGCAGCCTTGGTCGGGGAAGCAGAGAGCGATCGCTGCCGGAGACGTTCATAGAGAGCTTTGCGCCTCGAAGAAGATGGTGTGTTGGGGACCGTCTCCGCAGCGGCCGAAACAGAGGTTCTCGGGGCGCGAGGTGTGAGATCCGTCGCGGGACGGTTCAATCTTGACGAAGGCGTCTGTGAGAAGGCCACGGAACTCTTGGTAGGAGATTTCGAGCCACCACCAGAAGAGAAAGGGAAGCGAATTGTAGACAGATGAGCGGCAGTCTTGGATTTCGAGGGCAAGGGAGAGGGGGATGATGGAGGCACTGGAAGCTTGAATGGAGAAATGGAGGATTTTCGAGAGAATGAGGCAAGATTACGGGTCAGAGATGTCGTTTTAGTCGATGCGGACAGACGAGGAAGGTCTGCGCAGGGAATGGGAGGTATGGGAGTAGCACCAGCATGAAGCTTTGGACCCCAATGAATGAATGCCATAAAGGATAACATGGGTCCCAAAACGTACCATCACCCAGTGGTCGAGTTTTTCGCGAAACGCTTCCCGACGGCCTTCTGCAGCAGCTGTCCAGCGAGCAACAGCAATCATACAACCCGGCATATCCTTGTTGATGTCCATGTCGACATTGATTCCGATACCGTACACAGGAACCCGTTTGCCGTCTACCCTTGAACGGTGAGTGGCCGGGCTGAGGACGATGCCCATTGCACCCCGCGTCCAGTCCTTTGGGGCCGGCTTTTCCTCCAGAAAAGGGTTTTCGCCTTGTGAGGATGACGAGGCCACAGATGGCAGGGTGATTCCATCCCATTCCCAGATCCAGCAAAGTCTACGCAGATCGTCGACTTCGAATTGGGTCGACAGCCTAGAGTAAGCACTCAAAGACAAGTTGTTCAGCACATTGCGGACAATGCCCGTGTCCGAGCTTGGGGATACGGCGCAGGTTGCGAGCGCATGAGAGAGAGCATCTTGTAGTCCCGTATGAATGGTACAAAGTCGCGACAGGTGGGGTGGCAACTGGGGGGTGCGTGACTCTGCAGCTTCGCGGGACGATGTAATGCGGTGGCTTGGAGCTCTGAATCAGCAACCTATATGAGACTTCGATGATCATGGACGATGAGAAAGCCTACTGACACGATTCTGAGCTTCTTGGGAGTCGCCGTATCATCGTCGTGCTCTGGAGGGCACCGTTTCTTTCTCGGAGAGACCTGAAGAGACGTATAAAGGTCCGACATAAATAAAAGTTTTGGGAAGGATGAGACGCGTCGAGGATGGATCGAGGAGGAGTGGGAGAGGATGGTGTCGCGAGAGAAGGAAGAGAGAGGGCGATCACGTGAATGTTGAATGCTGATCCCATCATAGTACTGAGGCGGCAGCTTTGTCCCTTGTGTGGTTGGCATTTCAAAACCCTAAGACGTTTTACCTGTAAACTTTGACCCCCGTCGTGCGCCGACGGGATCTCTTCATCACTAATCTGCTAGATCATATTCTTCAAGGTCTCAGTGTCTCGATATTCAAGCCTTCATCAGGAAAATCCAAAATTACTACATAGACCTACATAGACATTTATATCAGTCATAGACATCATAGCAAACCGGCCAGTTCTATAGAAAGGTGGGATCACATGGTTGAGATTTATAGACACTCATAGACACCCATAGTTCTCATGCTGTCTATCAGAGTAGCGAAAGTCATAGCACTCATAGTGCTCATAGTTGCTCATAGCCACTCATAGTTCACAAAAAAAGAAATGGGTATGAACAATATATTGCAGCTGATATAATACAAGAGTGGCACAACGTGCAGTGTAATCCACGGGTAGACTCGTGACCAGTCTGCCTACGCCGTTCTAACAAGGTGGGCTTGTTGCCGTAGGCAGACTGGTACTTCTCGGGTATGTCAATTGGGCTGTCGCGGAGTTTGAAATTAAGTCGTTCATTGAGTGAGACCGATGACGCAATGAGCCGCGGCAATTCCGGAGATCACGGTCCGAAGTTGATTTCCACTAAAACTATCCTCAAATTTTACGGCGTTCTGTACCATAAAGAGGAAAATTAAGCAGGCCAAATGAAAGGGATAATTCTTTTATTTAACAGCCCAGCTTCAACCAAAAAATAAGTTTAAAAACTGAGCATAAACGGATTAAGATTGTGAAACAGCCACTTAAATTTCAAACTCCGCCCCAGCTCGATTGACACTTCCGAGAAGTACCAGTCTGCCTACGGCAACAAGCCCGCCTTGTTAGAACGGCGTAGGCAGACTGGTCACGAGTCTAATCCACGGGGCCGTATGTAGTAAGGTTGCCGGTAGTAGTGGTTTGTTGTCTTGCGGGCATCACACAGCCAAATGACTCTTTGAGAATGCGAGGGGAGCCATGAGAAAACGAGTCCGAATGTCCGGGGATAATTTTTGACCTTGAAAGCCCTAAAGTATCTTGCGAGCTTCGGACAATGCCCCCAGGACAATTGCAGATCAACAGTTGCCGTTGGCTTGTAACAAGCACGCCAGGTCAGCCACGTCTTCGACTTGCAGCATTTTGAAACATTGTGTCTTGCATACTGCCGCATCTGCTTCCTCGGGGCTTTTGATCATTAAGCGCGCGGGCGCCTATAAAAGTGTACATTGCCAAACTCCGCTTTGCCCGGGGTATCAGCGTCTCAAGCGCCAAACCGGCCGCTTTGGAGTATGGGCAAAGTGGAATTTTGCAATGAAGTTTTATGAATTTCATGAGGTTTTCAATAGTTTGGCCCGTACTTTACTTGCATCAGTGTCTCACAAAAAATAAACCCAATTTTTTACTTCATGCTTGAAATTTTGGCCGCAGTTTTACCCAGATTTCCCTCTAGCAAAAGTGTTTTTTTGTCTGCAAAGATCTGCTTAGGCTCGTTACCAGCCATTATAGCACAGAAACAATGACGAGCGAGCAGGTATTGTTTGCTATAACGGCTGGTGGCACTTAGCCGTAAGTTGACAGATGGGGTTTTCAAACTCCGATCATACCATATTGGGAAAGCCCCTATGTCAGATTTTACAGATTGTCGCCCTCGAGGTCGCTCAGAATACCTCTTAGTACCATTTTATAACCAATAGACCTCCACTAGCCTAATTGGAGTGGGACAAAGGCCATCCGGACGCAGAAATCCCTGTGTCTGCATATGCAAACATTAATTTGGCCATTTGAATGCCCCACACCTTTGGATCATCAAAAGAGACTCATTTGTGATGTTAAATGCCGTCCGAGGAGTTCTTCCAGTGATTGAGGACGAGAGGATCGAACTCTGCAATGTTCTCTGCCGGAGATACTTCCAAATATGGGATGATCGGAGTTTGAATTTCGCATCTCTTCGGTTACGGCTAAGTGCCGCCAGCCGTTATAGGAACTATTACTTTGCTCGCTCGTCAATAGTCCCTTTACTATAACGGCTGGTAACGAGCCTAAGATCTGCTAGCCAATTTAAAACTGAATGAGCTGAACATATTTCTCTATCCCCTTTTCTTTCCCTCTCGCAATCCACTCACTTGCATCATCAAATGGTCTCCCAGTTGAGCAGCAAATGGACTGTCCCGACAATCTGTCTAGCCGAATGCGTGAAGTCGTTCCCACTGAGCCCCCAATCGCAGATCTATGAACAGCGAAATAAAACCAGAATCGGGACTTTTGAGTAGTAAAAGACGATCCCATCAAGGTTGAACAGCTTTCGGAGCTTTGAATCTGGCGGATAACCTGCACAAGAGGCCATCTAACCAGGTCTTTCCTACCGAACCCATCTCGAAGCTGTGGAATCAAATCCAAATTGGGTCTTTTGAGCAAGAGAGGGAGATCGCGTGAAGCCACAGCCTCGGAGCTTCCGTGCTGCGGCCGCGTACATTTCCACATAAAAAGCAACCCGCCATCATCCTTTCATGCTTCCTCCCTTCACTCCGAGCCGTCTGAAAATTCTTTCTCGATGCTATGCCACCGTGATATCTGTTCTCAAATTTCCTCGCGCTGAACAATGGTCCTCATCGTCGCCAAGAACCGCTTTACGTGCTCAAATGCTGAAGATCTAATAAACTCAAGCTGAATCTCACGTCAAGCTCGCGATCCAAGTGAATCTCTTTCTCAATGTGTTCTCTGGCTGTATATCCTCTCGACATCGCATGCATCCAGGCCGATATTTTATTTTCAATTGCACCGTCATTCTCGCTGTTTTTCGCCAGCGGAACAAATGTCCTTTAATCTGTGGTTTATTAATCGCAAGTCCCTTCAGTTCATTAATTTGTCGATGTCTTACAATGCACCTGTTGTCTTCTGCTTTTTGCCTCACCCAATCTGAATTGCAATCTTAAACGATGTACAGAACTTTCTCATACCTCGCCTTCGAAGTTGTTACGTGGGTACTACTCACCAGTGAACAGCTAGACCGTTGACCTGTTTGCGAAGTGTGTTCCTTTCGTCTTCGTCTATGATGGCTCCTTCTACTATAGCTTTTCTGACGCACTCCCGCAGGCTAATAAATATCACCCTGTGATTGAGCTGTCCGGTACAGGCGTGGGTCGCCTCGCGAGAGATCGACTGGGCTCTGCCACATTGAGCAAAGTTCATTTACCGGTCCCCACTGTTGGAGGCGCGTACTTAATCCGGGCGCTCCGAGTTCTGTCATTCATAGCTCAGTTTAAAAGCCAATCGATGTATTTCATAGCCATGCTGCATGATGCAAATTAATTGTCTCCGACTTCAATAAATTCCTGTCTGCCCACAATAGGAATTGTGTGAACTTCGCGCTGGAGCGAAGCGCAGGCACATCTTGTCCTTCAGCAGCGTATGACACAGATTCATCAGTACCGGCACGATTTTGAAGCCGTGCATATACGTTCCACGAGTGCTGCGGGCAGGCCCACATGTGCACATTCGCTGCCGGCTCAGGGTATACAGTACAGGAGAGGATGTTACTTTTTTCATGGAAAACCCAAACGAACGAACGCCCCACCATCACCTAACAAATCTTTGAAACCTTCTTGTTCGGGCTTCTCTCCTTCCAGGTATAAATCTATTGCTTGGACCAGTCCATGCAAAACTGTCGTAGGACAACAACTCGGCGCTGGTAGGCGTGGACAGGAGGTGCCTCAGGGACCGATGATACGAGTTGAGTATGAGCAGCTCCGTGACTTCCCCAGTACGTTCCGTGCGCACCGCCGGGAACAGGTGAGTCGAGGCGCGGGAGGAACGGGAGCGCGTCGCAGTGAAGAGGTTGTCATGTAGCGCTCCCTCCTCTGCGTCTTCCTCCTCCTCCGTTGCCATTGCGCGCGTGGCCCTGCGCAAGGCACGGCGAACAGGCGCAGTGGCTTCATCGTCCCACATGAAGCGGCGTGGAGGGAGAGTCCGCAAGAGCGGCGCGTCGCGGATGCGCGAATAACTACCAGAAGGTCAACAGTCCGAGATTCCATTATGATGAGGTTTTCCAAAAACTTGATTTGCATGCATGTCGCGAGAGACATGCCATAGCCTTGCTGTATGCGATTGAGTAAAAGATGTTAAAGTTCCGGATTGATTTCGGCTGGGCGTATGTTGGAAGCAGAGGCTGCACCGCAATCTCGGAGACCGCTGTATCCGCGAATCCTTTAACAAGGAGACACACTGGCACAAGAGTACTGTTACGACGTACTGAGGTGAGCCAGTCCTAAGCGCTATGGACAGTACAAGAACTGACATTTACATAGTATTTACATATCTAATCCACGGTTCAATTTCTAACAGGTTATGGGCTATTGCTGCTGAAGGCTGGACCCAAATTACACCTAGACTGCCCCCTGATAAACGACAACCACCCACGACACCACAACAAAATAAATAAATAAAAAACCAACATCTTCTTTGTCTACCACACCATGCCACTCGAATTAATCAAACCCAAGACCATATCCGGCCTCGATGTCCTCGACTTCGGGAAGAGGAACTACGTCCGATGGGCTGAAACAGCCCTTGATGCATTCCTCTACGCTGGGATTCGTGAATACGTCCTCGGAGAGATCACAAAACCTGACGAGAAAGACTCTGATCTCCCAGCCTGGAAAAGAACGACAACCTTGCACAGGCTGGGATCCGTATGCATATCTCGGATTCGGAGAAGGATTACCTCCGCGGCCGCACCATAACGTCCGCACCCGACATCTGGAAAGAGCTGAAGACGAGGCATCGCCAGAAAGCCTCCACCCAGACCTCGCTCCTGGACGATGTCCTCTCCATTCGTATAGACCGCGACGGGGAAATGGTCACCAAGGCGGGACACATCCGCGAAATCTGCAAGCACATCTTTGAGATAGGCACCCTCGACGAGGACAAATTGGCACGCACCATCCTCCTACACGCTCTCTCTTCTGACCTCCGGTTCATTCGCGACAAACACGAGGATAACGAGGCATCAACGCCGGCGGACATCATCCAGTCACTCGAGAAGGCAAAGATACGCTGGGAGGAGGAGACGAAGGATGGCGAGAAGGCCAATACGGTGTCGGCACCCAAGAACACGAAGAGAGGTCTCTGCTAGACATGCAACGGCCCACACCGCACAGACGAATGTTGGGGCAAAGATGGCGCTATGCAGGGTCGGCGTGACGAGGTGCTCGAACGCAGGCGGCACGTCTCAAAGAGAGGAGCTCTAGACAGACGGATAAGCCTTCGAGCACCACCAAACCTGCCGGAAAGCCTCCGGGTCGTTTCGCCATGAAAGACTTTAGCGGCAAAACGGTATACTTCAGCATGATCGACGACGATACAGATACTGCCGCCACTGCAATAGCAGATACCCACACCACGGCCACAGCCGCCCTCACATCCAGTGCGGAATTGGAGGAGATCTACACCACTTACCACATGCGCAGCGACTCACCGGCTGGATCAGACTACTCCATGCTCGCGGAGATCGATCACATTGCACTGGCCGCCAGCGGCCAACCTCCCTTCGCAGCCGACACGGGTGCTACTGTCCACCTTTCCCCCGTCAAAGACGATTTTCACGCTCTGCGCACCATCTTACCGCAGAAAATTTGGGGATTTGGTGGCACTCACATTGAAGCCACGGGAAAGGGCGAGATCCACATCCTAGACAAGAATGGGCAGATTTTTATTCTCCGTGATGCTCTGCATGTCCCCAAGCGTCGATGCGTCTGATGTCCATAGGTCGGATTGCAGATGAAGGTCACGTTGCTGCCTTCACCGACGACGGCTTTACCATCACTGACAAAGACACCAACGTCGTCGTTGCGAGTGGAACTCGCCTCGGGAAGAAGCTGTATTCGCTCGATGGCAACATCATCTCGCACGCCGATACCCATGCAGCCGCACCTGCCGATGCATACGCCGTCACCCTCCCTGCCACGCTGAAAACATGGCACGGCCGCCTCGGACACATAGGCATATCCACCATTCGCAAAATGGCCGAGCGCGGGATGGCGAAAGGTATGCCTGTCGATCTATCAGAACTGCCACCAAGCTGTAAACACTGCATCCTGGGAAAACAGACTCGGACACCCGTACCCAAAACAAGGGAACATGCGAGGTCGACGAGGAAGCTTGGAGTGGTGTATGCTGATTGACGGGCCGGAGGCAGTGGAATCCACACGTCACAACTATTATTCTATGGAATTGGTCGATGAATACACAGATATGACCTGGTGCATACCCTTACGCACGAAAGATCAAGCTTACCCAGAGCTTATACACTGGGAAAATGAGCGGCGGCGGGAATGTGGTCAGGACGTCGGCATATACCGTGTGGACAATGGAGAACTGAAGAGCAAAGAAATGAAGGCGTGGTTGGCTCGTGCAGGCACCAAATTGCAGACTACGGCTCCGTACACATCAGCCCACATCGGTATGGTTGAACGCCGGCATCGAACGGTGTTCGCATTGGCCAGAACCATGCGATCAGCTTGCGGAGCACCTGCACAACCTGTCTATTATGAGAGCATTTTGGCAGCACACCCTAAAGAGATGCAACTTCAGAGACCCTATTGGTGCCTCTTGCTTTGAGAATACTCACTTTGACACTGATGTTCACCAGCGGCTGGGACGGCTAAGCCGAGCCGAGCCAGCAGTAGCCGAGCAGCACCAACACTAAGCAGCAGTCTGACTCCACAAGTGTGGGTTCTTCACCTCTTCTGCTATTGTATGTTCATCCATGGCCTATTCCGGCCTCTGATATATCAGTTTGACAATGGTAGAGTGCATGAACCATGTTTTTTTTTTGTAGAAGAATCAACACCGTGTGGATGTGGCCCCTTTATCTGCACGTTCCAAGCCGCCTCACTCCTCATTTCCCTCATTTTTTTTGTACTCTGAGACATGTTGTGGGGATGCTACAATGCATTCGGCCTGAAAACACAAATTACCTGATACATGATATTTTTACAAATTCCTCTCTGCCACTAATTCCGCATGACTTAGCCCAACATATTTAGATACATTTCATTGAACTCAGTGGAGAACTGGTTGAGATATCTGCAATTCCCCGAAAACGTCCCAAAACAACAAATTTTCGTTCGCGCCTTCGGTTCCGACATTAGCTGTAAGTGACTCCGGGCATTTCTTGTCTACAATTTATCAAGAACCTCCCTCACATTATCTTGCAGTAAAAAATCATCCATTGTACTTTCAGTAGAAATCTGGGTTCTGTAAACACTTTTTTTTTTTCAAAAAAATAGGGTCTGATTTTGCTCTCCGTTACACCCTTTTGCAGTACCGAAGGCGCGGACCAGAAATGTGTTATTTTCGCATGTTTTCAAAGAATTCCCAATATCTCAGTGAGTTCCCCACCGGCTCTCATAAAAACTATATGGAATACTCAGCTAATTCGTGCGGAATTAGTGATAGAGGAAAGTTGTAAAAATATTATATATTCAATAAAATTGGTTAAAAGGGCGTGGATGAATCCAGCGTACAAGGTTCTAGACACATCCAAATGATGTAGATTTTTTTTCCAGAGAGACGTTTAATACATTCCGAAGGAGTGATAGAGTTCAATTCACACACAGTTCAGCTGTGGGTTCGAATATCACAATAATTTCTGATTGTAGGTACTGCCTGTTATCCTGACGTGTTTACGAGAATGATATACTACACTTTTCAGAATTCTGACTCTATCACATCTTTTGAAAGGTATTGAAGGCCTTCCTAACAAAAATCTACATCTGTTGGATGTGTCTAGAAGGTTGTACACTGGATTCATCCACAAAATGGCCTGTCAACCAATCTTACTGAATATATAATATTTTTGCAACTTTCATTCTATCACTAATTCCGCACGAATAGCTGAGTAATTTATATACTTTTGATGGAATCGGTGGGGAATTCACAAAGATATTGTGAATTCTTTGAAATCATCCTAAAATAGCTGATTCATGCCTTCGGTACTGCAAAAGGCTGTAAATTATTCATAGGGCACGTATGAAGTGCTTGGACCTCCTGCATTTGTGTGTGTACTCCATCATACCAATCCGATTTATGAGGGCTCAAAACCCGGGGAAATACCATCCAACAATCACCAAGAGGGAAATATGATTATTTTTGACATTTAATACTATACTGAGCATGGGGCCTCTTGTCTCAAGCCCAAGTCCCGGAGCGGAGCTTGAATGCGCCGAAAGTTGCCGCCATCAAATTACCCGATTTAGGTTTGACACCTGCAAGACACCTGCGGCGGAATTCATGAGTGCTCCACCTCAGAACAACTGCTGAATCGTGTTTGTCCTTTGTGCAACCACAGCTGAACCACGCCAGGCTACAATTAAGTGTATTCTGACAAGATGAAGAAACAAGTGGTCTATTCATGCTGCAATGGTCCCTGCAAGCAAGCCCACACCCAGCTTGCCTTGCAACTTGCAGCCAACTGTGGAGTCACGGCACTGTACGGCAGTGTGGAGCCGGTCCTAGGCGACACTGTGGCAAATAGCGGTGAGCAAAAGTTGAGAAGCACCACTTCATCAAAACCCGTATACTATTTCAGACGGCTGTAAAGATATAGCTCGTCGCATCCATCATTATTGACCACCACTTCCCTCAACAACATCTGCAGCCCACCATAGCCTCCATCTCCTACCTCTATTTATTCAGTCGTCCGTATACCCCCGTCTGTCGTACACGGCATCCCGGAAGACATGGAAATTTGACGGGTTTGATGACCGGGGAATCCAATGGTGCCTATTAGAATCGCACCGCGTTGGACTCACCGGCAGGCGGGGAGAGTCATCAAATTCCAAGGCGACGGTTTACAAGGAGAAAATGGACTGAAATGGTGCAAAAATAAGGACGCAAAGAGATTCGAACTTTGAACCTTCGGATAACAGAGAGCAATAAGAGAGATGCTGCAACCACTAGGGCACCGACAAGACACGGTCTTCTAGAACGCCCAGGATGATGCTGCGACTTTGGGGAAGCTGAGAGCATGCCTATTGACTCAGGCGGTATACAAATTGTGCTCGCCGGATTCCTGAATTAAAGGACAACAATCCAAGTGCTTGAGAGCAGGTAGGTATCTTGCATGTCAGTATGGTGTATCACATCAAAAACGAGATGAATCGAGGCAATATTGCTGAAGTTACAGCTGTCCTCCGTAGAAACACTGTAAACAAGCATCTTCGGACTGAACATACAATTGGATGCGGTTCGATTTCACACGAGTGTTCGAACCAGCTCGCCGGTGATCGATTTGAGCACTCCACCGCATCTTTGGCAGGCTGGGTAGGCAGGCCCTGGACACTACCTATGAACTACCTCCGGAATAGAGTAAATCAAGGCCCAAAATTCGGTGTTTTTGGGTCCGGGATATAGAGTAAATCAGGCTCTGGGTGACGACCGCAGTCCCTCATAGAGTAAAAGAGTGCCGCAGGCCGGAAATTTGAGGTATTGTTGGCAGCGAGACTGCCGAGCTCCTCATTAAGACCAGCGATCCACTTATCACTATCAGGCCCAAGCATGGCTTCCTGCCACGAATTCGGGTTCCGTCGTGAAGCCTCACCGGCTGAAGCTCCCAGAAACCACTCTTCAAACAAATTTACACAGCCAACGTCACAACTCCAGATGGCATCGAGACGTAGCAGCTAGGTATGTAACCTCTAATGATCGTCACACCGTTCTTTGTCACCAAAGATTCAATGGCATACCTCATCCTTGAATCTACTCGGGTCCTCCCCTCCGTTACCAAGGTGGTGATGCATAGTGCGGGTTCTGCACTGAATTTGATGTACATAGTTGCTAACCGAACATACTGTAGCCTCGGGAATGTTTTGGTTCATCCTCGTTCAGAAGTGGAATGAGTACGGATTTTTCGGTGGAATAAGGTTCTTAGGCATAGAATGAATACTCTGAGGGACCCACAGAAAATTTAACCCCCGGCGAACCGAGTTGTATAATACTTCCGCATTTGGGCAGTTCTCAATTTAAACCTCGGGAATATTTTGGTTCGTCTTCGTTCAGAAGTGGAATGAGTACAGATTTTTCGGCAGAATAAGGTTCGTAGGCATGGAATAAGTGTTCCGGGGAACCGAGAAGAAACTTAACCCCCGGTGAACCGAGTTGTATAATATTCCTCATTTGGGCAGTTCTCAATTTAAACATGGCTGGGGGATAGTACAGCAACTGCCCTAGCGAATATGTGAATGATCTAAGTGCAGCGAAGAGGCCTTGTAGATGTCATAAAGGTGGCCGCACATTATTTTGGGTGGCTACCCTCGTATTTGCACCCCAGTCATTCGGAAAGAAGATGCGACGGGCGAAATTGTTTCTAAGAGGGTACCGGTATGCAAAATTTACCATGAACTAACAACAGATTCTTGAACTTGAAACAGGTACCAATCATGTAAGATGTATCTTCGAGAGAAAGATCGGTTGTCGGAAGAGAAGTAGCCCACCGCAAGTCACAGACATATCTCCACCCTAAGAAAGACAAGTCTTCGCATTGATCATCGTCGTCGTTCTTGAGAATCAGCAGGCCACTCGTGGTGCCATTCAGGACATTAATTTGATGGGAAAACATCGATTTGAATCCAGGGTTCGCCTCAATGCAACTCTTGGATGATTCCATAAATATTGTCTTCGGCGGACAATGGCGGCGCGTTAATCTGCCATCGATCAAATTGAGATGAGGCGAATGTTCGTCGTTCGATAAAACGGGAAACCGGTACCTGAGTCCATCAGGTCCATCTCTCGGACAGCTATGGTGCGCTCCACTTGTCTCTTCCAATTTCTTCCTGCAGGCACCCCACTACACTAATGGGAACCCACGGGATGTCATCCGACTGCACCGCACTATTTACGGACTCAAGCAGTCAAGCCGAAAATGGTACGAGAAATTAACATCGTCACTTGGTGTCCTCGGCATCTATCCACTTCGCTCCGAGCATGCTGTCTACCGCCTAGTTCGCGGCAATCAGCTCGCACTCCTTGGCATCCACATAGACGACAGCACCATCACTTGAAACTCTCCTGCATTGATTGATGAAATCCAGGAGGAGATTGGACACATCTTTAAAATCACGATGCTGGGACCCATCAATTGGCTGCTTGGCATGGAGGTAAATCGAGATCGCGAGAAGCGCACGCTGGCACTCTCGCAAACAACATACATTGGCTCACTACTCCGAAAATTCAACATGGTTGATTGTAAATCAGTCTCCATCCCACTCGATCCCACAGTTGACCTTACCAGTGAACAATGCCCAACCACACCAGATGCTATTGCAGAAATGCGAAATATTCCATACGCGAACTTGTTGGGGGATTTGTCTGGCTCGCCACAGCCACTCGACCAGACCTAGCATTTGCAGTCTGTGTCTTATCACGCTTCATTGATAACCCTGGTATACCCCATTGGCACGCTGCCAAGCGTGTTCTATAATATTTGAAGGGCACTCGCACCCTTGCACTCACCTATAGGGCATCGTCGATATCTTTTTTGATATCGATGGCATGTCACTTGATAATCGGAAGGCCATTTCTGGCTACGCCTTCATTTTAAATGGTGCCGCCGTATCCTGGTCATCAAAACAACAGGAAATTGTTTCTCCTTCGACCAAAGAGGCAGAATATATTGCCCTCACTAATGCGGCCAAGGAGGCCATTTGGTTTCGTCATTTCATTTCGGAAATATTCAACTCCATCACCTTTCCCCTGATCCTGTACAACGACAATCAGTCGGCTATCTCACTCCCTCATGCCGAACTCGGCCAGTTCCATGCCCGTACCAAGCACATTGATATTCGATACCACTTCATTCGGGAGAAGATTGACAATGGCACTCTCGAAGTCATTTATTGTCCCACTGCCGAGATGACTGCCCACATTCTCATGAAGGCTCTTGCCGCATTCAAGTTCAAGCCGCTTATTCAAGCACTTGGATTAATTTCGGCTTGAGGGGGAGTGTGGGATTATTAATCAAGCCGAGCGCGCTGATGTGCCTTCGGTTCGGATCATGACTCAGCGCCTGCCCTGGTTTCTTTGAACGATGGCTGAGTGTCCTCCGTGCTAAACCAAACAGCTGCAATTTAACGTCGGCACGGCTTGCCGAGTTTAGGGCTTTAATCCAAACCGATGCAATTGAACGGCACGGCCTGCCGAGATTTCGCTGCGAAGCGGTCAATTGAAACGTGTGGAGTCATTTCACCTCGGATTTTGATCGGTCGCAGTTGTCTTAGATTCTCTGGGAGCAGTGTTGGCATTGACCGGGTCAAATCATTTGACCGACACTGGAACTGAAAGCAGGAGACTAGGAAACTCTTGACTCTGTACGATCCTGCAGTGATTTGGCAGGCTGCCGAAATTTTTATGGACATCACGGTCAACCGGGCAGGCTGACGAATTGCCGAATCGGTTCAACGCGTCACGGGTCACACACCGCGGTAACTAAGGCGCCTCCCGCGACTGTTAGACCCATCCTACGCTTCGCGGATATTCCGTCATCGCTGTCGGCAGTAGGTCCCGGATCCATTAGTACTATAGAAGCTGTTACAGAAATTCTCATTATTTCACTGTCTGGCATGGTCTGGGATCATGTAGTATCGCTAGCCGTTAACAAGTGGTTTTCCGAGGCCACGCTATACCCGGCGATCCCAGCCGAGCCCATCATTTCACTAGGAAATTTCACTACTTGCGAAATTTCTAATTTTCCAGCGTATAAAGTTCCCTACTCGCCGACTCTCTTATTCAGCATCTAAGTCAGATAACCTCCCAGGCAATGCACACACTCGGGTACCCCACCCGAGCCACGATTCCGAACAAAGATTGCGGATCAGATCGATCAGATCTCGGCTATTGCGATAGGGACAAACACGTCACTGCTGTGACTGCTTGGCCGTCTTGCCATATCTTGATACATTACAAGCGGTTCCTGGGCCGCTTCGGACCCTCTTCCGCTAGTGGTTGACCCCCTGATAGATTCTTTTTGAGCTATTACCTTGGTCTAACGGTCTGTAACGGAGACTTGAGTTGAACTGAGTTTACCCTGCGTTGAACTGAGTTCAGCTGTTGTTGAGGAAATCTTCGGGGATCCGCAGAGAACTGTGAGTTTATCTGAAGGAGAAGTGATGAATGGTGATTGTGCGGCGCAGCGGCAGGCATCCCGATTTTATAGGGTGATATAGAGGCCGAATGTCGAAAGGGGTAATGTCGGATCGAAGCAAAGGTCATATGAGCAGCGGAGTTTGAAAAGGCTTCGGACAGACACCCGTAATTTTATAAAGAGGGTGATGTAGGATTTCAGTATTGCGGAGGACTAGTGATGTGCTTGGCTTGTCTTAATGCCCGGAAGCCCGGAAGCCAAAGCCCTGGCTTTGCAAAGCCAAGCCAAGCCAAAGTCAGGGCTTGATGGGGGCTTGAGCTTTGGCTTGAGGTCGGTGAAGCCAAAGCCAGGGCTTCAAGCCCTGGCTTTGACAATTAAAATGTTCAATTTTTCACACCCGTAACGAATTTTGCGGCAACGCGGCTGGCGTGGTAAGAAATGTGACAGGTGTTTGGCGGATGGCAGGCTTGGTATCCAGGTCCGCCTCGTACCTTGTTTCGCCACACGGCGCAAGCACTAACAGCGGCGAAACCCACATTAACCCGTTCAAACCATGGCTTGACGAATATCAGCTTTATCTAACGGTTCGCGAAGTTGTCCCGGAAGGCATGGACGCAATCCAGTGGTGGGGTGTTTATTCGGCCCATGCTAATAGGTATTTAGATGAATCCCCACCGCTATCCTGTTTGGGCGTCGCTTGCTTGCTGTCATGTCATCGTCGGTATCCAGCGAGCGAGCTTTCTCCTCGGCTGGGATCACCATCAGCAAACGACGCAATCGTCTGAAGCCTGACATCGTCGAGGCACTGCAAGTACTCAAATGTATGATTCGCCGCGACTTGATTTTCCGCAAAGCGGCTCTGGTGGACGACGAGGCGGACTCTGATGATGATGAGAGGAAGGAGGACAGTGACGCGGGAGAGGCATGGGACGCTCTTTGGATGATGACCCTAGCAACTATGACCCAGACTACGATATGAGCGATTAATTATATTTAATTGGTTTCAAACTGGTCTCCAAAAGTCTTGACTAGAACCGAGCGGCCAAGGCTACTGTTCCGGGAAAATATATGTGAAAGCCAGGGCTTCCTCCAAGGCCAAGCCAAGCCAAGCCCGAACATCACTACGGAGGACGTGCTGTGCTACCAACGCGATTCTGTATATGCCGCAAAGATTATCAAGGTGGATAGGGGGGACGAGAAGAATGGTGTTCAGTACCTCATCCACTACAAAGGCTAGAAGAAAAGGTTAGTGCCGACTTGCCAATCGAATCCAAGCACAATCTGACATGTACATGATTGCCAGATGGGACGAATGGGTCTCCCCATCCCGTCTCCTAAAAGACAACGAAGACAATCGCGCCCTCTAGACGAGTATGGACACGCTCGCGAAAGCTACTGAAGCGCATTCACGTCCCACGGCCAGCAGCACCTTAGGACAGAGCCCAAGTTCGCGTAAGAAGGCAGACGGGCGATTCACCAAGCGCCGGCAAGACGGTGTAAGCTGCCACATCCCATGGGCTGACTGCACACACTTACTATCCTCAAGCTGGACCAAAATCTGCGGGAAATGAAGCTCAATATCCCGGCACAGGTCAAGGCCAGACTGATCAACGATCGTGACACAGTCATGAAGGACAAAAAGGTGAATGCTCGCTGTCCCTACCATAGGCCGATTCTAATACCAATAGCTGGTGACACTGCCGAGATCGCCCACGGTGCGGGAGCTCCTCAAGGAGTTCGAAACCTATGTCAAGGACACAAGGCCTGTTCAGTTATTCTCTCGTAGCCAGACGCTCTATATACTCCAGCTCGTACCTCGCTATATAGACTGTTCAGTGCGTATCACATCCTCTTTTATCCCCGCCGCGTTCAATGAAACCCCTAGTCTGAAGGATCCGCTCCTCCTGATACCAGCTGTTGTTTCAGGGATAAAGGTGTACTTTGACTGGGAACCACCTACTGTACCGTCCTGAGCGACCCCAGTATGGGGTCATGCGCGCGAAATATATAACTGGGCAGATCGTCGTTGTAGGACAGGAAAAAGAAATGAGCGAGATCTATGGTGCGGAGCACTTACTCCGCATGCTTGGTGCGCTTCCGTCAGAATGGCATTTTAAGCTTACTCACTCTCTCCGTTTGCGTCAGTCACGCTGTCTACAATGATCGCGCAGTCGACACTCGATGCCGAGTCAACCAATATCGTTCGGGATTATGTGATCTACGTGCCGCAACTTTTCCAAGGCCAGTTGATGAGTAGACAGCATGATTGAAGTCAGAGCTTCGCGGTGCTCTTGTGTCTTAATCATAAACAAGTAATGCCTTAGATATAAAGTTTTTTGAGCGGGGGGCTTGTCCTTTTGGGGTTCACGTCGTCCGTATCCCTCATTTACGACGAGAGATTTATGTAAGGGGGATATCTATCTACATAGTAGTACACAAGAAGCTGATTTACAGAAGTTGTTTGCAGAGAAAGTTCCTAAGTTGCATTCATCTCAGTTTGTATCCAAGCAATGTTGTAACCCTGAAAAGTTGCATATTGTCATTGCTCAACATGTTCCTGCCCATTAGGTTGCTCACTCCGAATTGCAACATCTCAAAGTTGCTCCTCCGGCAAGTTCTACACGGCTGGAGTCGTCTCCGATTTGCAAACCGCGTTGAAGTTGTAGTAAGAAATGAAAGTTGACACATCGCCGAGGGAGGCTCGACTTCGCGCAAGGAGATAATGGCCTCGATTAAATCGATTGCTCTGGGCACATCCTGAGGGTCGTCCGGATTCAGAAGCTTGTGCACCGTTTTCTCGTCATGTTTATCGAGAAGTTGTAGGCATTGCCCGAGAAAATGAGGATTTACGACGCGGCCTGCATCAACGCACATACCAGAAGGCTGTCGCACGAGCGTAGAGTCTCCTATAATTCGTCAAGCCAGTGGTTACTTCCAGGAATGAATGTTGACTTACGCTTGATGATATGACGCCAATCGAAAGTTTGCAGGATTAATTTCGGACCCGTGAAAAGGTTCAAGCCCGGAAGGTTCGATAGAATGGCAAAAAGGGGATGGTCTTTGGGCAGCTCCTCCGTACAGAACATTTTGTACCCAACTTGGCGCCGCAGCTGGTCGCCGTCCGTCGCAAAATTCCGGATTTCGCCAAAAACGGGTTCTCCGAGCTCCTCCCAAGCTTGCATGAGAAGACTATGGATTTTTGCATATCTTCCACAGTCTCGGCCTTGCAAGTTGGATAGACGAGAATTGGATAAATATCTTTCTCGTGAGCAAATCGGACGGCAACGACCGCCATTTCTTTTCCGAAATGAACCTCCTCCGCCCGAAGCTTGTCCACGATCGTCAACGCGGACTTGTAGTAAAGACGGGGACGTCACATTGACTTTCTCAAAAATTTACACACGCATATCTGAATACTGCACGACGCAAGAAAATAAATAAATAAAAATAAGTTCGAGTTTCTGCCGGACAAGGCCACGGCCCCACACCCCAAGCCAGTTGAATTGAACAAATAGAGGTGGGCTTGGGATGCGGTGCATCAATTCAATTGCGCAAATGCTTTACAAGCCATAGAACACGCAAAACTGACCGGATTTCAAATCCGCCTTGTTTGCTGGAGTGCCAGCAAAATTCTGAGCAGGTTTGCACCCAAGACCGTTGAGTTTGAATTAAACAAATAGAGGCGGCGCATCGCGTGACCTCACTGGCTCGGGGGTGGAGGCACATCGCGCCTCCGCCCCCGAGCCCGAAAGCGTGGCGGCCTGTAGAGAACTTTGAGCATATTAGCCACTTTGCGATGCAGTCATCCACGCCACTGGATGGCTGATTCGCGTTGTGTCATCTGGTGGCTCCGCTCGCTAAAAATACCCGCGGATGGCTCTCGGAGCCATTGGGACTAAATTTAGCGCGGTGGAGCCATCCGCTTGCGCAACGCAAATGAGCCATTGGGTGGCTCCAATGGCTGCATCGCAAACACTCTATTCTCTAAGCCGCTCGAACGTCTCGTCGTTGACCCTCTCTCTTTTGAAGCGGAGTCGCTACCTACGTATACAGTGGGATTTTTTCCTGATGTTTAGATTACGCTGTATGAAAAACAAGGGATATTATGTATTTTACTCGTACGATGCGATGGCGAGTGTATATGTACCGTAGCGGAATGTTCGATAGAAGCCCTACTAAAATTACCGTATGGTTACTGCTTCGCGCGCTCATTTGGAGCCATTGCAGGCCGCCGCATAGTTCAGCGCGTCCACTAGCGACGAGTGCACTACCTTTTTGCTCGCCATGCCTTTCTTCCGTTCGGATCCTGGAGTCAGGATGGTGCAGTGGAGCCCGAGCGCGGAAGAGTGAGTCCGACGAGCAGTTTGCTTAAGCTTGAGAAGACCGGAATGAGACTGAGGTGCTCGCAGGCAAAAATTTAGACACTGACTCGAGATTGATTACCCTCAGGAACGTGATCATATCCTTGAGAGATAGTTCAACGCTCAATTCCTTCCGTTTCGGCCAATGGTAAAAAAAGCGACATCATCTGAGGATTTTTGAGGATTTTTAACCGATTCTGCATCTTGCAATTAGACTCGCAGGGACATGCGCTGTTACGTCTTGATGCACTGCGTGCTCTTAATTCCAACTCCGGCAACGTCGTGCCATGGCCTCCACCACCGGGCCTCGAGCGCCAGTACAAGATGAGTGATTCCAACCAATAAATAATGTGTAGTTGTGGAAATCACCGCGCCCTATTCCTAGGTTCTCGGTGCCCACAACATGTTTTGGGACGATGTCCACGATTCGAACAAATCACCATATTTTCTGCCACGTCTATGCATCGCACCTTGCGTGTTTCTTTATTGATAATATGTACATGTATCCCAATTACAATCGATTATCCACGTTTGACATGAATTGAATACTGTGAACCCAAAAGAACTGAGATCCCCATAAAAGGACTTATGCCGGAGCGAAACGAAGGCACGTCTTGTTTCTACTGGAAAATCCGCCACAGTACTTTTATGCTCTAACGTAGTTAGAACAACTTTGCCTATTCACAATTTTTGTACTGGTGGACAGTACAAAACGATGGGGGTTTCAAAACTGGAACCGTTAACTCGAGCTCATTATCGACCATGGGCCGAGCCAGGCATTCAAAACCATTTGGCCATACTGCACAAACGTCGTAGGTAAACTGGGTCGTTGTTGGAATGTGGTCGGCTGAGCGAGCATCGGAGCTCGGCCAACCGTGGGAACGGGATCAGTCACCATAGTCGGGAGAACTGATGCGCCCCCCCCCCCCCCACGAGGATCGATAAGTTTGTTGAGTGGTATAAAAGCAGCTACTACAGTGTACCTACCTCAGCCACTTGTAACCCACCTGCTCTAATCTACTCTATGGCAATGACCCAATTTCTACAGTCATCCCTGAATTCCCTCCCTCTTTCCTTCTCTCTCAACTCAACTGAGTTGGATTTCCCCCAATTCTACACCGGCTGGGGTCGCCCACCAAAATAAAATAAAAAACGCGCCTCCTAAGCGCCAATACGGACGCTACGCAACGACTGCAATAAGCGCGACGTGAGAAGATCTGCGCTACTCCCATCCTCAGCCATCACGGGCGTTCCTCGAGGTCACGGAGGATTTGGTCAACTTGCTCGGCGGCACCGGCCATATGCGCAACATGGGAGCACGCAGCACGTACGGCAAGGAGAGATGGGGAAGGCAGTGCAGGCACTGGCTTGTTCTTCGCCCTGCAAGCGGCTACTACGTCTGAGTCGACCGCGAATGTCACGCGCTGCCGAGGAGGCCCTAAGATGCGGGTGAAGAAGTGTGAGTCGGCCGCACAGACGGCGAAGGTGTTGGCTGACGTGGGGATAATGTAAAAAACCGAACTACAAATTGCACTTAAAAGGATTTGCTTGCCTCTCCAATCACTTCTTCTAACCAGAATTCCAGGTGAAGGTGATCGAAAAAGTAATGCAAATTTCCAATCACCCCGACAACAATGATCGAAGCTCTTGGTCCCATTTCGCTTGTACTCAAAATATCCAGGCCAGGGCTTTTGTGCTTGGCCTGGGCTTAAGAATTCTCAACCCAAGCACGAGGGCTGCTCGATCGGGCTCGGCCTGAGGGGCCTCGCAGCTTCAGGCCAAGCCTTGGGCATCACTAATGTCAGACTACGGCAATTTCATTCCGCTCCAGTTCCCGTTCGGTTTCGGATTCCGCGTCTCCGAAAACGCATAAAAAGACAAGATTGCACACACGTTCTCGTATGGGTTCGGACGGTAAGTTTGGTACAGATCCAAGGCGGCCATTGAACGCATTTATGCTCTTTGCTCGGCGACGGCGGTCACAAATCGGTGGAAAGGTGGCCGATAGCAGTAAAGTTTTAGCAAGAGAATGGAAGAAAATGGGAAAGGTGAGCTCATTCAATTTGTTATTACCACCTTCCAATGTCACACGACAGAAAGAGAAAAGAAAATATTGCGCCCAGGCGCAAGCACTGAAAGTAGACTTCCGGGAACGTTTCCCAGACTTTAAATATACGCAGCGGAGAAAGCATCCTCGACAGAAACGCGGCAAATCCGCTGAAGTTCCCACTCCAGTGACCCCAGAAGAACTATCATCTCCGAAAACTCGAACTTCTGGGAATGTTAAGGCATTGCAACACCCACAAATCTCGGAAAGCACGGCAAACACATCTCGAGCACTACTGAGAACCGTCTTTCACCGAGCACACCACCCACAAGAGCATTGTGCTGAGGCGTCGGCTTCGAAAATCCCTGACTGTGGATTGCACCTCGACGAGTATAAAGGACCGTTCAAATGCCACTGGATGAATCCTTATCCCTACGAGGGGAATTCTTGTCACTGGGAAGTCGATGATAAATGGGGACAATTGTTGGACGAATTTGACAGGGTACGACGGGCCCCGACACTTGGCGAGACAAGACGGCCATCACTGAATTTTAAGTCGCCGAAGCGATGGACGTTTCGATTTTGACTCGCGGAGATGCCCTTTTGCCTACTGGCGCTCCAAACTAGCTACCTATGGCGCCAGGAGGGTTCCATCTCAATGATGAGACTGCATGCAGGCAGCACGTCTACATACAGTAGTACACTACTGACTGTGTTAGAAAAACCGTTGAATGGTTGACGGTTGACTTCTCTCTCACCGTTCACCGTTTGGTTCAAGGTTCAGGAGTGAAGCGTATCCAGCCTAGGGTATTGATATCAACGTTTGGAATTTTGGGGCCCTCATAGCCATGGGGCTTCCCAAACGTATCAAGGTAAGGGTAGTGGAGCGGGACTTCGGCATTGACTTCACGCATATCCTCGTCGCCGTTTTTTTACCTCCAGTATTGCGTCACCGAAAAGACGGTTAAACAAAAGCTGGCGTGATAGCCAGCGAAATGTCGCGTAGAACTGTCTCTTCAAATTCATTTCTGGTGCCTTCGTCCCTTTGCAGGGCTCAGCATATCGATTCAAACAGAGGCAATTGAACATCGGCGGGACGTGCCGAGTTTTTGCGGCGAAACAGGAAATTGAACCGTGTGGTGCATATCCCTGGAGCCCTGCCCTCTGGTTGGTTTTGCAGTGGTAGCTCATACTGTTGCTCTACTTGCTGTGTTATTCCTTGTTCTATGTGTCTTCACTGTCCTAAACGACCTTGCGTGTCCCTATCCCACTTCTACCTCTTTGCTTTGTAAATCTTTCGCGAGCCCGTGCCTCGGGGCACTCCAGATCCGCTTTTAACGGTGTAAAATTTTGTTCCAACAGTTTTCACCTTCGCCTCTGGGAAGCACCTCTAAACTGTCGGGCTCGACAAGCGCGTTCCCGAAACGCAAATTTCCTTGGGGACTATTTATGCCTTCACTTACAATATCCACCCTCAAAGTTCTTCTCATGTGAACGGCCGCAACTAACTTGTTAGGTTCCTGGCGAAGTTTTTGGTGTAATTTAGAGGCTTCCTCTGTGAATCTGAGGTCAAAATCCTGTTTGGTCGTCTCAGCCTTGCCTATTTTTTTAGCATGATTTACTTCTGAGAGACCGAAAGCGACCTATGAAATGCCAGATAAAAGCTCCAGGATAGTTGAAAAGGCCCTGGCACGTCGTCAACCTCGTTTTTGGCACATAGCCCCAAATTGACTGGTCACAAGTTTTATAACTCCTTCAATTTTGAGCCTATCGAAAATCCATCTTGTCAAAGATTCCTCTCGTTAAAAGGAGCACTTTTGCAAGACGAATAAGAAAATCTGTTTTTTTGAGTGACACATCTCCTCATCCCTGCTCTTTTCAACCTGCTCCCGTTGTCCCATAATTTTCAGGAGTTGCGCGTCACATTCTGGCCGGTGCTTCGCTGCAGCTAGCTTTACATAATATCGCTCCTAAATTTGTTTTTCTGCCTTCGCCTTGAATGTTACCTGGTGTGCCGTGAAATCGCAGCGGCTTTCCATTTGGCAAGTCATAATTGTGCGCTGTCAGAAATTGGGAAAGGAATGCGCTGAATTTCACGCGGAATCGTCCAAAAGCGGGGTCTTGGGACATCTCTTGCTCCAGCATCGAGAACGAGACGGGCTTTAGCCGTGACCCGATATCGATGTCGGACCATATTGATACTGCATCGTCGGGGCTCTCTGATGGATCTGAGTGGTCTTCTTTGAGAGCTTCAGTCTGCTCGTGAATGAAGGCGGCAACTGTACGACGGCGGACCAGACCAGGGAACTTGCGATGCTTGAGGGATGTCAAACCAGCGAACTCAGTGCAGTGCTTGTGGCATGAGGCTGCAGTAGTTTGGAGACGGACGCGCGGGCAGCAGATTCTTGCGACGACTTGATTTGACTTCGGATGTTTGGATTGGCAGCGGGCGCGCAGGGAGGTGGGTACTTGCTTGAATTGCGAAAGGGGTGAGGAGCGGCGTCCAACATGAGCTATTTGAGGATGGTACACGGGGACTGGGATGATCCAACAGGTCTTGAGGTGGGACGGGAGTGTTGATGAGGTTGATGGGGTGATTTGGAGTGCGTATAGAAGAGATAATGAGCGAGATCCGATCTGCGAAAGTGCTGGACAGGTGGCGGTTGCTGAGTGGATTGGTACGTGCGGAGGAACGGGAAAGCCTTGGATTATGGGAAGCGGTGGGCACGACGATAAGGAGACGGTCGTATGAGGAGGTCGTAAGGGTCTACGAGAGGGAGGGGAGTAGGGAGTGGTGGTGGGAGAGAGCAAGGAGTGGTGTGATCGGAAAAGGAACGTTGTGACTTGTTTCGATTGTACCTTGTGATCGTGCACGGACCTTTCCTGATTTCGCGGAGTCATGGCGACTTGGCACCCGATGGTCGGTGGTGCGCGCGCCAACTGTGACGCCGCCTGTTGACTGCCAACCAAGATAGTGTGCGGGCCGCATCCACAAGGACGTGCCTCACCAAAGCTTTACTGTAAAGAAGCACGGGCTTTGAGGGCAGGTCTGGCAGCATCGAACTCTGGTTCCCGATAGGGCGATGTCGGTGATTTCATACTTCCATGGGTAAGATCGTTCAGGTTGTTGAAGAACAAAATTATACAGAGCATCCGAGCTGGCATACTTATGTTTTGGAAGTTCCTCCCAGTCTTTGTAATCTAATACCAGGCTGGCGGACGGTTACAAAGGAATAAAAGGCCGATTAATGCCTTGCAAGACCATTAACAACTTGGCCAGCGCCTTGCAAAGGCATTAATAGGCTTGTGACGCCTTTGCATAGCCTTGCCAAAGGCAACCGGCCGGGCGAACCATAGAAGGGCATAAAAAGTTTCCCCGCTTTTGGTGATGAAAACGCGTGTTTTTCGCCGCGGGCTGGGCCTTTTAATCACTCTCAGTAAAAGTTCAATTTTGGTCTTCACCAACCAAAAAGTTCCGCCGGCCAGTTTGGCCGCTGTACAAGAGTAGCGGTGACTGGGCCAGTGACGCAGGGAACTATGTCACCTGTGCAAAGGACTGTACTCACTTGGACTTCTTTAGCACACCGCTACAAGAGTGAACACTTTCCGCGCTGCATCTCGTGCACCCGTCGCTCTGCCGGAGATACGTGCCGGTTCCGGAATACAGCGCGACTTTCTCTGCTGTGATGTCGCTAAACGCATATTTTCGCCGCGCGCAGCGCGGCTGGGCCTTTTTATCACTCTCAGTAAAGGTTTCAATTTTGGTCCTCACCAGCCGAAATTTTCCACTGGCCAGTTTGGCCGCTGCACAAAAGTAGCGGTGACTAAACCGTTAGCACCATAGGTGCAGGAAAAATGAATTTGAGGTGGTAGAAATAAAGTGGAACACAAACCTCAAGTGGCATAAAAAATCCTAGTATTTTTAGCAGACTAGGGGAGCGACGAGGACGCTTTCTGCCAAATAGCCTGTTTGCGATGTAGCCATTGGAGCCATCTGATAGCTGTTTGGCGTTGCGCAAACTGATGGCTAATGGCTCGAATGGCTAATAAAATAAAGTCAGTGTATGCTCTTTTCTACTAGAAAGAGCGTCAATGAGTGTGTTATCACACGTGGAGCTTAAGGAATGCCCCTAGACTGCATGAGACCTCCAAATCCAACAAGATTAACTATTTTGGGCCTACAAGCTGGCTGTTATATATGCAAGTGGGACTGATCACCCATACATGAGCTGAACGACTCAGAGGCAACTCAATGACTCCAAAAATATGGGCAAGTATCAAAGCCATTCGAGCCATTAGCCATCAATTTGCGCAACGCCAAACAGCCATCAGATGGCTCGAATGGCTGCATCGCAAATTCTCTAATAGCCGAGATGTGGAGCAGTACCAAATCACTGCTATCAAAGACTCTGTAGCTCATACGCTCTGTTGTTTCAAAGCTCCAATCAATTCATTATATTTGACTACTGTACCAGTGGCCTGGTTCCTTGAACAGCTTTGACAGGTGTGGAAGCCGCTAGTCTCGCTCCTTACGCTATAGGGCAGTTGCTGGCTGCGCTCGCGCTGGCAGCAGCGAGCGGTCCTGCGGCGTTCTCAATGCGACAGACTTCAAGCTTAACTCTAGGGAAGATATTGTCAGGGCTCCACTCGAACAGGTGTTGGAAACGCTTCTCGAAAAACTGTTGAAGATGCGACCGGCTCCAGGTGAGTCACAATGATTTGTCTGCAAACTGTTGGAGTTGTGGGCTGGAACCACGCAGATTACTACTGGCAGTCGTTGGATCGCAGTGGAGCAAGTGGTATGGTCACTCTGGGGTTGCGTCCGCACCCCGAGCATCAGTCACTCATCCAGATTCATTTTCAGGACCAGGTGTTAATGCTCCTTCCTTCAGGCTTACATCAGCATACGGTTGTGGGTCCAAGTTCGAACCACGGTAGAAAATGCTTTTTGGCCGTTTAAACCTGTTTAAACCCAGTGTTTAAACAACACTGCCCGGCGCGGTGAGAGCTAAACCTGATTAGATTAAACACCTGTTTAAACGGCAATTCCTGTTGTGACAGGAATTTGGACCTGAGCAGAAAAACATTGTCCCCAAAAAGTACGTACTATGTCCAAGCCAGAAAAATTGCAAAGACGGTGAATTTAAAAGATATAAAGAACTGTTTACCTACCTCAACCGAACTGACGGCGGTCTCTTCATATTAAATTTCGACCGCCCCTCAATCCCGGTTTCTATGCAGTGAGTCTACAAAGATTGTAGTCGCCTCCTTGATGCCGAATGTCCCTTTCGGCCGTTTCGATAACAACAGGCTGCTTGGGCTGCTTCGGAATGGTATACCCCATTAAACACGCAAGTCCCGGATGAGTAGAGTACGGTGTTTGTGCCTCGTCTTGAGGGCAAAGAGCTGCGGAAAGACCATAAAGAAATACACTATTAGCTCAGGCCTTTGCTGAGGTTGAATTGCAATATTGACAGGTTTTCACTGAATAATTAAACTGGTCACGCGCTTCGATCACCGGGCGGAGAGCCCGGCCAAAATCAGGCCTTTGCTGAGGTTGAATTGCAATATTGGCGCGTTTTCACTGGATAATTAAACTGGTCACGCGCTTGGGAATATCACGCGTTTGGAAATGCAATAAAATTAAAGTAGTCACGCGTTTTAAAAAAACTCACCGGGCAGAGGGCCCGGTCAAAATCAGTTTTGCTGAGGTTGAATTACACTATTGACGCGTTCTCACTGAATAATTGAACTGGTCACGCGCTTGGGAATATTACGCGTTTGAAAATGTAAGACCTTGTCACAGTACCTTGATTATTCTATTAACCGGTCACTCGCGGTTAGGTCGGCCCGCCAATAGACTACATATCTCCCCGGCCACGGTATCTCCACTGGCTTTTCATTGCCCGTACCGGGATTTCGAACAAAATGGGGCCGAGCGGGTGTGCGGCGCCGAATATACGGAATATTTTTCCGGATTTCGAGGGGCCGAGAGGGTATAAAATGTGCCCGAAAGGTGGGAACGGCGCCGTCTTTCACCACATGCAGAGCAGCGACTCCAGCGACTTTGGTTTCAACTTCCCAGATCTCAACCATCGTGATTACGCCAGCAATCTCTTCGGTTGGGAGCTCCCCCAAGCCGCGTCCATCCAGCAAGATTTTGGGGTCAGTAATCCTTTTGGTAACTATATCCAGTACAACTTTTTTCAATAAATGATTCCTGCAGTTGGTTATGACCCTATCAGCCTGGAGCACTTGCATCAGCGACTCTTGTGGGTAGAAACCACTATCCTAGGCTGGCAAATGTTGGGGGGGAATACTACTGTGGACGGCAAAGATGTTCAGGGAATCCCCTCCCAGTCTGCAGCCGGAGCTTAAGAGACCCACTGACTGCGCTCATTCCGATCAAACTACCCCTCTTTCAAAGCGGACTAGAAAGTCAGAGAACAGAAATCAGCGGAAGGCATTGAAATTTTCTCGGATCCTCGCGGAGTTGGCTGGCGGGTACCGCCCTCAAAGCTGAGGGGCCGGGAGTACTTTCCAAATGGGAGAAGCAGATTAAATTGCTTAAGTAACAGCATTTCCCCTTATTTTCAAATATATGTATGTACATTTGTAGTCTGCTCCAGGATCCCAACATCTTCGCATGTAATCACACCTTCAAAGCGATAAATATCAACCATATATGACTTGTGGCTCTTACTGTACATCAGTGTTCGTCCTAAGGCTTATGGCCTTAATTGAGTTAAGGCTTATTGAGGGAGCGTTTGGCCTCATTATTCGCCTTCGAGTCAACGTGAACAAAACAGGTATCAGCCTTTCTCGCCGCCAGCAGCTTGATGAGAGACTTGAAAAGATCGCCGTTTCGGCCGGGCCATCCCAACTGCATGTTCTTTGCCGCCGAATAGCAAATTTGCCGTATGATCATCTTCGAGGTGGAGAATATAAGCAGACTATTTTCCCGGGGGCAAGTCGAACAGCCTCATGAATGGCAAACACTCGTGCACGATCCGCGGTCAAGTGTCGGGTCCAGGAACAGCGAGTGCCTTGTTCAATGCAGATCCCGGCCCATAGAAAATTCCAGCGCCAGCAGGGCCGGATTTTTTCACCTTTCGCAGCTATCCTCTCGACATAAATGCGTGTCGGGAGTGATTCTGAGACGGCAGGTCCCCACAGTGAGTCCAATGCTTCATCTGCAGTTTGCTTCGCATCCATTGTAGCCTTGTACAGGTCGTCGATGTGTTCAGAACCAGAAAAGTCTGGTCTCTCCTGACACTCATGAGAGGGAGCCGGAGTGTGGTTGAAGACGCCACCGTCGATTGTGAGGCATATTCGCATGTGGTCAGACCAGTCATCGTCCTCCTTCGGAGTTGGGCAAGTGACTTCAAATCTTCGTACAGCGGAAGAGGACTCAGATACAATTCCATAGTCAATCACAGACTCCCCTCCGGGTTGCCAGGAGGTCAAACGTCCGGGAGAGGATGTTTCCAGCGAAGTGCCGTTCAAAATACACAACCCATTGAGGTCACATTCCTTAACATTGCTCGGCCCTGCGCATTGTCAACCAGATCCGCGGAATTTCGTTGCCAGCGTCGAACCCATTCGGGTCCCTTAGACGAGACTTGCAAAGATCCCAGTTTTTTGTCGATGTCTGACGATGCTGATAGAGCCCCTGCGCGTGTTCAAGTCTGGCAACAAAGCAACATGTTCATCTTCGCTTTGTGTGCAAAGAGCAGCCGTCTCCCATAACTTCTGCAACGGCTCCATATCAGTCCAGCCTTCCCATCGAGAACCCTCCGGTGGTATGTATGCCCCAACGAGCCATATTCCACCCATATCTAGCACCAGGATATCGGGAGAACTCAGGTCGGATTTTTGAAACAAGAAAGTGTCGCGGATTCACAGCGCTCCGAGAGTAATGCACCTGTACCATCTCGACCATGTATTCACAACACGTCACCTGTTACTTATTAGACGGGAGCGAGACCGGTTGGTTACGGCCTGTCGGGCCGTACCCCAACCCAGTCAGTAAATTTGATAAAAGTAGTCATGTGCCTTTGTTTGGTGTCACTGTGCCGATGTTCACACACATTTGTTTGGACTGACATGGAGAACACTGATAATTCTCGGCAATGGCTTCAACTAAAATGTTAACATGAACTTTGAGTGAATTCATGATCTTCAGGATAGTTTGAATCATACTTTGCCTCAGTCATTGTCCCGCAATAAAATAATCGGGTCAGTATCGAGTTCAGTATGGGTTACGGCATGAGGCTCACTCTGGATGCAGCGGATGGGATGCGGTGATGGTGGTAGGAAGGAAATAAATGGCGCATCACTAGGCATTGATTGATCAGTCGCGGACGGGCCGAATTTGGCCGGGTTCAGCCAGATTCCACGACCATGGGTCGGATTTTCTGAACGGCACATCAATGCGTCGGATATTCTCAGAATTGTGTTGTTCTCTCTGAGTGTGTCCGATATTCTCAAAATTGTGTCGCTTCTTCTGGCATGTGTCGGATTTGAAATATGTGTCGCTGTGTCGGCTGTCATATATCCTCCTCGGAGCTTTGCTCCTCGTTCCTCCACTTTGCAAATATTTCCATTTCGACGGATCATTATGAGTGAGCACGAGGTGCTAAGCTGGAGATTCTTAAAACGAACACTGTGTCACAGGGTGTGTTGTCTCGTATCAGAATGCCAACACTGATTTCTGATGGGGGTCCTGTGAGCGGGCGTGAGCAGGTAGACTGTTGACCAGCTGTCTATGAAAACAGGTTTGATGATAGATAAGGCATACCACGAGTGCGAGTAACCCGTGGATCCCAACAGGTTTGCTCGTGGGAACACCCGTGGGTATGGATACCCGCGGATCCGAGTACTCGTTCCCACGGGTAGGCCACAGATCCGAGTTTGACTTTTTCAACCTGCGATACTCACATGAGTACCCATGAGTTTTTTCATGGTACTCAATGGGTGCACTTCACTGTGTAATCTTCTCAAACTGTTGTCTTTCTGGTCATTCTTGAGAGCTTTGTTTTCATCACATCATTTTGAGGTAGTGTAAGGCTTACAACCATCAAGTAGGTAGGTAGGTAGGTAGGATTACACGGCACGGTCCCACTCAGGAACACCGGTTTCCAGGAATTATCCTGATGTACACGCAATAAATAAGCTACATCTTCGTCCCTGGACCCCTCCCCATCCTTATTAGCCGAGCACACGGACGCAGCGGTCTCTTGGAGTCAACACTCGCCACGGAAGAGCTAACAGAATGTGGAAAGGCAAAAACAAGTTAGCACTTCAGCTCAGATAGCCTCACCTAAGCATCCAAACGAAACACGGGAACGGCGTAGAACACTTCCAGGACATCAAACGCAAATTTTGCAACCAGCGCAATAGTCGATCTCGGATAGATGATGGCTTTCAGGAACTCGGTGTTTGAAAGCCATATCATCTGGTTGCGTAGCTCCGGAAGGTCGGTGAAGAGTTTGCTGAGGAAGATTGCGCGTAACTCAACCAATGTGTCCGAGGACTTGCAGGTGATTAATGCATGTTCCGGGGTCTCCACTTCTTTCTTGCAGAATCTACATAACTGTTCCGATCGACGGACGGGTTGATGCGCATGATCCACGTAGCGCAAGACTTCAACGGCTAGCAGGTGAGTCGAGAGTAACAGGGAGGTGATAGCCTCTCGATGTTTCTGAGTTTTCACCAGTGTCAGATAGTGCCGCATGCATGAAGTAACTTGGGCTGGTGGTTTATCCTTTTGAGGTTCCCGACGGCCATGTAGCAGATAGAGCTTGTTGCAAGAGTCAATTTCACCTTGTAGCCATTCAAACATGAGCCTTTCGACCAATTTCGCATAATTTCCGACCTCTTTCGGAGAAGTCCGACGCGTTATAATTAGGTCAGGGCAGTCGAACGG
This sequence comes from Mycena leptocephala, assembly GCA_029378395.1. Lineage (NCBI taxonomy): Eukaryota > Fungi > Basidiomycota > Agaricomycetes > Agaricales > Mycenaceae > Mycena > Mycena leptocephala. Next base: position 46,352 of record JARJLF010001270.1, on the reverse strand, counting down.
TAACCTCGTTGTAGCCTTTATTAAATCATTGGCCCAGGATTTTTTACGTTCGAAAGAACTGTTGAGACCGGCACGGGCATAGTGGTCATCAGGTAAGCCAAGGAAATATTGGAGATGGCTAAGAACGAGGAGAAGGCGACGGACTTGTAGAGGCATTATCCCAGTTTCCGTGAAAAGGGAGGCTATCAGGGAACGGCGGTGCAGATTGAGCATTTGACGTAGGAAGCTGATCTGAACTTTGCATAGTTGTTTCACGTGCACGTCTTCACTATCCGGGGTGATTTCGCAACCATGGATCAAGTGACAGTCCACGCGGGCCATGTACAACTGTTTAAGTTCTTTGGGAGTTAGTCTTCCAGTCATGTCTTCAATTGCCATGATCCGATGTCCACAATAGCGTGCAGTGCGTGCTTTGGCTTTGTAGTGGTCTGCAAACATATTTCCCGTGTCTGTTCTCAGATTGACGCCGACATATTTCTCTTCTGTCTTCACCGTGAGCTGTGTGGTTCCAAGATGGAAGATTGGGAGCGGTGAGAGCACAGTACCAAAAATCAAGATGATTGTTTTAACCAAGTTGACGAGGATAAAGTTCTTTGCGCACCATCTTTCCAAGGTGGAAAGCTTCACTTGGAGTCCGCGAGCAGATACAGAAACGATGAGGAGATCGTCGGCTTGAGCTAACAGAGAGATTCTAATGCCCGCCAAAAATACATCCTCGAAGTGCGCAGCATTGCGAGATCAGAGAGGCAGATGTGCACAAATTGGTGACGCGGGTCGCCGGTAAGTAGATCGATGAGCGCCTTGAACTGCTCCGACATCATGTCTCCGTGCGTCACATATCTTTTGATATAGCATTCGAAGCCAATCAAAGATTTTTCCTCCCATGCCCAAGCGGAATAATTAAGTAATGTCATCACTTAGTTGTATGCAATGATTCAACTTTTACAATTCATGAAATTTGTCTAGCTGTGGCCAACAGAGCTGGTTTTTCTTAGCCAATGACTTAGTCTACACTCTAGTAAATTTGTCCCAGGCATGCCAGAAGAATCCATCTTGGATATAAGGTGGCACCCACTATTCCTTTCCCACTCACAGATGGATTGAAGAATTCATCCAACACTTCAACTCTCAAATTATATCAATGCTGGTCTAGTCATTTTTGTCTTCCTCTGAACTGACTGAGCTATCATCAGTGATGTATTCAAAAGATCTCTGCTGAAGAGACTTACAAGTATTCAAAAGTACTCATAAGTACCCACGAGTTTTTTAAAATTCATGAGTACCTGTACACTCACGGGTATAGGACCCGCGGGTGCGAGTCATCCGTGGGAAAAAACTCACACGGATCCGAGTTTGGCTTTTTTCATCGCAGGTACTCACAGCCACGGATCCGGATCACCTGCGGGTGTACTCGTGGTATGCCTTAATGATAGACAGACTGGTCGATCTGAGTTTAAATTCTTAGCATCCGCCATCACCCCTTTTTAGTCCTGACGCAAGTCACGTTTGATGCCCCGGAGTTTGCCGACCACAGCTGGTAATCCATTCGCAAAGGGTCCTGTGGGGCGTTTTGAGCCTGATTTTCAGCCGCCGATTCAATTCTCAGCATTCCCTATTTGAGGTCCAAACACAATCTCTGCACCCGCCGTTTTCCTGTCCCTCAGATTATTTGTTTTCTGAACGAAATCCATCGTTTTCGTTGGGTACATTTGGTCAATATCCCCATTTGCATTATCCCCGCGAATATCCGTTGAATATCACATTGATACTCCGCGTCATCGAAGACTTTGAGTGGAATAGGGACAGGAAATGGCTCGGATGAACCTAGTTTGACTTGCGCTGAGACGAAACTGGTGCGTCAGCTACCGCATTTATTACTATCGTTAAACTGCGTCATTACGTTCGGGTACGTCGTTCGCTCCGAATTCGGTCGGTCACCACCTAATCGGTATTGCATCCCAACACATAAGTAACGAGACGCGTCGCTTCCGTCGCGAAACACGTCGCGAGGTGCACGTGAGTGGTCCGTGCATCGTGTTGATCATTGCGTGGAAATCCTGCAAACTCTTCTTCTCGGAGAAGATAAATATACCTGGCACGAGACAACCAAGTCCTGGAATGACGAGCAAGGTGCCTTGTTTGCAGCACGAAGTAGAAGCATCTGTAGAGTCAACGACGGGTGGCGGCGGAGAGGAACGTGAGCTCGAGGACGCCTCGGGTTCCGGACGGAAGGAGTAGTGTTTGGAGACATCTGGGTAATTGTTCTGTACAGCGCAAATGTGTTTACAGAACAATATTTTGGGGAATGAAGGACACGGCGAGCAGGTGTTCTCGTCAATATTTACGGTATAATACCGTGTACGGTCGGATTGCGACCGTACTTCGAAGATGTTCCCCGCCTCGATCTCCTTGATGTCTTCCGGTGGTATTAATTCTGCTTTAGATTTGATTTTCAGCATTCTCGTACTTCCAGATCTGGGCCTTGGAATCCAAACTCTTGAGCATGATGGCCGGCGATGTAATGGGGAATCGCGACTTCGATGAGAGTGTGGATCAAGTTGTCGACACGACGACCGCATTTTTCCCGAACCCCGGGGCTGTGCCGGTGTAATTGCACCTACTTAGTTAAGGACGAATCGAACAATCTCGGCGTCACAGGATCATTTGCGTAACATTGTAGCCATTTTAGGTCAGAAAAACTTGTTCGTCGTTCCCAGACTTTTCTGGGTCAAATTCTCTGTATTTCGTCGGCAGGCTTCTTACGATGCCCATGTTGCATCCATGACAAAATTTGTGGAATTTGCGTAGGTGTCAGAATCATTTGCGTAGTCGGCGCATTAGGTCAGCAAAGCCTGTTCGTCGTGTTCCCGGACTTTTCTGGGTCAAATTCTCTGTATTTCGTCGGCAGGCTTCTTACGATGCCCATGTTGCATCCCTGACAAAATTTGTGGAATTTGCGTAGGTCTCAGAATCATTTGCGTAGTCGCTGTATTACACCGCCAATCGAGATCACTATTTCTCAAATGTTTTGTTGGAATGTTACGGAAATCTCACAGGGAACATTTTCAAAAGGTCATGAAGACATTTCTCAAATATTCTTGGACGAAGATCTGGGGAACATCTTGTGGATATCCTCAGAATGTGCTCGGTGCCGGCACGTATATTCGATAGAAAGGATACTGGCCCTTAGAGTAGCACATTGGCAGCACACATACAGCATCCATCCAACAGAAAATTAAACTGCAAAGCAACCTCGAGGTCGCGGATTCGAGTCGTCAATAAGCGGTCCACCAAAGTCGCCGCCCACCCGGATGTTGGTCAACAACTGATTCTCCGTTTGGAATGGAACTACGCCAGGTAGCTCTCACCGAATATAAAATAAAAACCAAACTACAATACCGCAGTCAATAGTTGAGCAAAGTCAATAGACTTGGTTTGAGTGAACCGGCCGAAGGTCCGTGCGCATCATGTTTGTGCATATGTATGACCACGTGCGTGTTGGCAGCTTTCTCCTTCTTCCTTTCACTGCCGTCGCACAGTGCATCCCTCTTGCACCGCCGACCTTCTAGTTTATTTGACGGCCGGCCCAGACACGGCAGAAAACGGCACGACGGACTCGGAAAGTCGTTTGGTGAGCGATCAACGGCGCCGACCCGGAATAACGGCGGACATAAAGAAGTTGAGCGGAGTTTAAAAAGGCTTCGGACAGACAGACGGACAACGGAATTTTATAACATAAAGCGGAGTGTGAAATCTGACAGCGGAGATTGAAGGCTTCAGACTGGACGGACATCGTAATTTTATAAATAGGGTGATTTCGCATCCCAGGAGCTGACAGAATGTGTAGAATTTATGTAGCCGCCAGAATTGTTTGCATAACATTGTTGCCGCTTTAGGTCAGCCAAAACTCCTAGTCGCGTTACCGGACTTTTTCTGGGTTAAATTTTCTGTAGCTCGTCTAGAAGCTTCTTAGGATGCCCATGTCGCATTCCAGGACCTGACAAACTTTGTGGAATTTGCGTAGCTGCCAGAATCATTTGCGAAAAATTGTTGCCGTTTTTACCTCGTCGACAAGCTTCCTAGTATGCCTATTTTGTATTTTAGGGCCTGACAAAATATGTGGAATTTGCGTAGCTGCCAGAATTGTTTGCGTAACATTGTCGCCGCTTCAGGTCAGCCAAGCCTGTTCGTCGTGTTCCCGGACTTTTTCTGGGCTAAATTTTCTGTAACTCGTCAACAAGCTTCGTAGGATGTCCATGTTGAATTCCAGGGCCTGATAAAATTTGTGGAATTTGCGTAGCTGCGAGAATTGTTTGCGTAACATTGTGGTCGCTTTGGGTCAGCCAAACCTGTTCGTCCCAAGCTTCTGTTGAGAATTGGTTTTGCATCCATCGGGGAATTCCGGAAGTCGGCAACTCGGCATCGATGTGCCGTGGGCATTGATTTCCCCCTTCGGGTTGAACTTGGGCGCCTGAGCTCAGTCAATGTCATCATTATTTTTTGGGTAGTTCTGCGTTGAATGTCGAGCCTTCAGGAGTTTAAATATCACTTTCCGTATCTTTCAGGCAAGCTGGTATGACCGTAAGCGTGTCAAGAAGTCCAATTTTCAGGCTCCAATAACCTCATCGGCATTTCCAACCTGCAGTTACTCGCTACCTATCAGCGAAATTTGTTCACTGATGGATCACAGTCAATTTTGTGTGTTTGCTTGTACAAATCAACAAAGTGAAGCTAGGTGGCGGCATTTTTCTTGGCACAGATGGCTGGTTCAGTATGCCAATCCACTACTAAGGAAGTTTCGCAACGTGTTTGACAGCAAGGCTATCGTGTGCGTCGAGTATTATGATTTGGATGACGCGGATGAGCGCGAAATCTTTCGAGGGCCTCGGTGGAGGCGCCCTCGCATGGGACCGTACCCGTGGGTCCGATCTCCACTGCCTCGCGCAGACCATCCGATGCATCGCTGTTTCCTCCAATACCGTGTCCATCCGAGCGACGGAGGAGTGGCTTGCGGATAGCACACCGATGGATTCCGCTTTTGTCGCATGCATCGAGAACACGTATCGCGTCTTCGTGGCACTCGTGCGCGAGCCTCGCAATAGCGCGGGCTTTGCGAAGATTTCGCCCGTGGAGTTCATCATGATCGGCATCCTCATGCATCGTCACAAGAAGAGACTGTCGCTGGAGGCGCTGGGCAACGCAGTATCGGCGATGCGGTAGGACGTGCGCAAGCACCATGAAGACATTCGGAACAATAATAAGGTGTACAAGACGATGCTGTCATTCATTGATGGATATCAGGGGACTTCCCCGGGTCACGGAGAGCCGTCTGCATCGGATACAGTAGATAACCAGAACAATGCTGGTGGGAAGCGCAAGGCCTCCAGACAGCCGGCGGGGGGCAACAAGGAGTCGGATGATGACTACGCGCCAAAGAAGCGGGCGAAGACGACCCCAAAGGGACGACCTCTCGATCCCCCGGCAACGCCGCTTGCGCCGACGTCTGCGTCCGCAAAGCCTTTGGACGCCATCCGAGCGGCTAGGGCGCGCCTCAGGCACAGCGTCTTAAGAGTGGAGGCGGCTTGTTCAACATCACGCCGTTGCCGTTCTCGTTCAACCCTGATGCCCAGCCGCAGGACCTCCAGATGCAAGGGGCAACCGGCGTAGAAGCTTCCTTTTCACCGAGTTAGATAGCATTAGGACCGTTCTGACACAGTGATGCAGCAGCAGAGTACCTTTCAATTGCTGTATATTAATGATGTGGATGGGGCCTTTTCAAGGCGGGAGCTTACCCTTCAGTGTCCTTGAGCCCCAAACCGAATCCAGTATACCATTTTTGACGTCGATTACGCGTGAACAAATCGTCCAGGTTGGTGATATTTTCCTGAAGTCGGTTTTCGTATCAGCCTAAACTCAACAAAATCTCACAAAATCGCTGGGAGAACCATTCCACAGGCAATTATTTTAATCCAAGGTCTGCCTGGCTGTCCCTGCTTCCATAGACTAGCCCAAACGACTCTACAATGTCTCTGCATCGTTTTGGGATGTTGTCGAAGTCTTTGGGGTCGCCACAGTCCAACTGGACGATGTATGTACGGACAATACTGTAATGTGAAATTGAAGCCGTACTGGGGAAGCTAGAACAATTTTTGCATGAACATATACTCATTTGAGCCTTGGCGGAGCCTGTTGACATGGTGGAAGTCAGTGCAGGAAATGGTGTGGAGACTAGGGTCATTTTTCTCCCTCTTGAGAATTGATTGAACTCCTATCGTGAAAAAAATCTTTTGGAAAGCACGTGTGCCATATATATGCTATATATTTTGCAGGCAGATACCAAGATCAATTCTCGCAGGCGAGCTGTGGTACATGAATGTGATCGCCATGGGCTTTGTATCTTGAATGGTACCTCTCTTGAAACCTCATCTCCTGGTCGGTTAACATCCTGGCAAGATGCTGGTGAATCTGTAATTGATTACGCCATCATATCCAAGAGCGTATTGCCTCTGGTGCGCAAATTTGATGTTGCATGCCCAACCCCCGATCCAGATGACGACTTGGCGGACCATATGCGCATTTTCCTCACCGTTGACGCAACCTTGTTCAAGCAGACCCCAGCGATCCCTAGGGAGTGTCGCGAGAGACTAGAATTTCATGGTTCCGAACTCAGCATAGAATTAAAATTTGAAAATAACAGTATTCCCCTATTGGCAATTGTCTTGACGATATTGCTCAAGGTATTATGGCCTCATAAATGTGCCCGTTAACTGGGACATTTCCACGGATCTGGACGTGAAAACTGTGGAAGTGGCTATGAAATGTGTGGAGAAATCCATGGAGGCTTGGATTGACCACGAAATTAAGTCCTCCACAATGGACATGCCTCACAATGGCATTTTGAACCCTGTGCCTCATAACATATTCCAGCTGTGTTCTGCAGGGATAAGGGAACCATTTTGAACCATGTGCCTCACAATGGCATTTTGAACCCCATGCCTCACCACCCAGTGCACGGGGCATTCAAATTCAGGATGCAGGGCATCTATTCAGGAAAGTGCTCCCTTATCCCTGCTGAACCCAGCCAAAATACATTATAATGCACTGGATGTTCCATTGTGAGACACGGGGTTCAAAATGGCTCCCTTATCCCTGCGGAACACAGCTGGAATACATTATGAGGCACAGGGTTCAAAATGCCATTGTGGGGCATGGAGTTCAAAATGCCATTGTAGGGCAGTGGGTTCAAATGCCAAAGGCTTCAAATCGGCTGGAAACAGCCCCAAATTGCCCAGGGTTTCCGGCCCAAAGTTCGTCGGATTTAATTGGTCTTCAATCAATTTTGTCTAACCCTGGGTTGCCCTTCATTGATGCATGCGCAGCTTCGGGTCCGGTTCATCCTGCCGTCAGAGTCACGCATTTCAAAATGGTATCCATTGACCGCCGGTGTGGAAAAGCCAATAATGCCTCCAAGCGAGATCTAAAGAGAAGGAATTGTTCAAAATGACCAGGGCTATCCATTTCCGAACGAACCAGCCCAGAAAATGGCTCTGGACCTCAGAATAAATGAGGGTTATTTCTACATAGTAGCCCTCACCCAGATCACAATGACTTGTTCGTTTCAATTTCAGAAACAGTTGTTGAAATTGTATGGCAAGTTGAGGAATCAATTAAGGGCCTGATAGGGTGCAGTCGCTTAGTTGTCGCTTAGATTCCGTAGTTCATTTTCACTCGATTTCTGACTACCACCTGGAAGATGACGGGTGGAGGTTTACTGCCTCGCGGGGTCGGAGATGACCCAACAGGGCTCGCAGCGGGAGGGTGAAAGCGGAAGGAAAGACCCAATGTAATGACTAAGCTGTTCGGGCTACGCTCAGGAGCCTCGAGAATGCGCTTGATTGGTTATATACCTAAAAACATCGCACACCTGTCGGAGAAAGAAATTGTTGTTATTGAAGAGCTCGCTTTTGTTCGAGAATTGAGCCATACTCCAAGGAACACCGGAGCGATATTCTATAGACAGGTACGGGTACGGCAATAGATAAATGAATAAAACGCACGAAGAAAAATTCTGTGAAGCTCAAGATCCTCTACTTCAGAAAGCGCGCAAGGGAGGCGTCGCCCTCCCACACTTTGGGAGGCGGGATGTGTATGTATGTTGTGAGAAAAGAGATTACAAACGGGGTATGGTCGGACGCATTGTTGCTTCTCCTACGGGCTTTCAATGGACGACATTTTGGAACGCGTGACCTTGACGGCGGGGTAGGCCCCGCGCCCGAAGCTCCCGCCATTTTGAAACACGTGACTTTGACAGCAGGGTGAATCGGGGCCGAATCTGAATTCGTTGCCCTTCGGATTAATTTCAATTCCAGCGGGTCACAAGAGCCATCTTCTGGGTCGGTTTTCTTCTGCAAATGGATAGCCGTGGTCATTCTGAACAATTTCATCACTTAAAATTCCGCTCGGAGGCATTGTTGCCTTTCTACAGGGCTTTCAATGGAAGACATTTTGAAATGCGTGACCTTGACGGCAGGGAGAGCCGCGCGTCTAGTCTCTCGTAGACAGACGCTTCATAAATTATCTCGTACCTCGTTATATGAAGTCCACTGGCCACGCATGCCTGATCAGCACCGGGTGGCTTCCGGTGGCTGCCGCAACGTCTCTATTCTGGGCTTTTTCTGGACGCAGCCGAGCATGTGAACTGCGTGCGATAAATCGGCGCGGGTGTAAGTAAAGTACAGCAGGAAAGGAATGAAAGGGACGTACTCTCGTAACCAGCATGTGTTCAGGTGCAAAATGCATAACGGCGAATGGAGGTATCGATTTGGACTCGCCTTGCATTCTGGCATATCCTTTCATCGACTCGGAGGAGATCCACTGGAAAAAGATTTGGTGAACCGACAGTAGTAATCCAAGGCTCATTTTGGTTATTATTTGGCCACTATCGAGGGTGATTCTTATACTTTATTCACGGCTCATGCATTTCGTGCTCAGAATGATCCTGGCACGGAGAACGTTGGCCGCGAATTCTGCTCCACCATTTGCACGATCCCAGCCTGAAGGACACTCTCCAGAATTCCTGGATGCGCGAGAAAAATGTTGATTGCCTGGTCTTGGCTGCACCATTATTTTCCAAACATTTGATTCCGGTGTACGCAAGGTGTATGTGATTTTCTCTTTTTTGTGTGTGTGTTTGTTCCCTGGCTGTAATATTCTCGCTCAAAATTAAAGTTTGATGGTAAAAGCTTAAATTCTTCAAACCTTTCCTTATCCCTGCCAAATACAGCCTAGCTTGTTTGTTTTCCCATGCCTTTCGAAAAGTGTGACTTGCCATGGAGAGCTAATTGCATGCCGCAAATTGCCAGATGATACCCAGCACTATTCTGAGCAGCCCCATCTGTTTGAAATTGTCCTGGCTGCTTTTGTTGTTAAACCAGAGGTCATGAAACTCTCCATATCGGGTGTGGCAGTGCTGGAACCTCGGCTCGACTCAAAAGCACTCGCGGATCTCAACACCTAAAACGAATTGTGGAATTTATCCCAGAGTAGGAATATCGTGGGCAGCTTTTCAACCGATTTCCATGTCAACCAAACATTGTTCGTCCTGCCGCCCCATTTCTTCTGGCTTAATTTTTTTGAAAGTTGGGGAGAGGGCGTATTGGACGCCCACCCAGGATCTGATCACCTAGAAGGAATTGTGGAATTTTCCTTAGAGCCGGAATAGTGCTGGCGGCGTTTCGACCAATTTCCGTGTCAAGCAAACATTGTTTGCCCTGCCGCCCGATTGCTTCTGGTTTAAATTTGTCGAAATTTGGCGAGAGGGCGTATTGGATATGAGGCTTTTCGATTTCTCCGACACTGGTCACCCATAGGATGGGCACGGGTACGGGTACGGGTACAAATGAGCCGACCCGGACCCTAACCCGCAAAACCCGAACCCGAACCCGCGGGTTTACGGGTTGATCACGGGCCTCGGCAAAGGCATGCCGGGCGTGATCCGAGGGTGATCCGCTGCCCGGCATGGGATTTTCAGCCAAGATTTCAATGTTCTGGTGAGGTCCAGGCACATTCTGACTCAGTATGCTGCTCCAGATACTGCATTCTATCTACAACACCACTCAATGTCTGCTTTTACAGCCGACTCATACCGTACGACGGCTTTGATGCCATACCCGCCGAGTACCCGCGGGTTTCGGGTCTGAAAAAAGGTTGACCCGTGACCCGTACCCGCACGACCCGACCCGCAAACCCGCCGGGTTTACCCGTACCCGTGCCCCACCCTAGTCACCCATAACATCATCCCCCCAATTGCATATCGAGGACAAGTGAGTGGGGCTTCCAGCCAGATGATTATAAATGGTTGGATTCAGCGGCTCGGCGCAATGCTAGATAACACGCAGTGTGTTGCGGGAATCCCCGACACTATCGAGTCGGCCCGGCGCAAATACAGCACCGCCTCTGTCAAGAATGAAGAGCTGCCAAGCTCCTGGATTAGGGACCAGACCCGCAGGAGGAAATCGGAGGGGACAGTTTTGTTCAGAATCGCACTGGCTATCACCCCGAATTCAAACCGATGAAAATTGCTCTCCATAAAATGTCACGTTGTGTCGGCACAATGCTAAATAGCACGCAGCATGTTGCGTGAATTCCGAGCCCGTGATCGTGTGGGTGAGGACCTTGTTTGGGTCGCCATTGTGGCCCAAGGCACGCCTTGAAAATTCTGAGGACACAGAAAGTTTCGTATTGAGCAGGGCTACCCATTTCTGGCAGGGGGACCCAGCGAGTTTACAGCGAATTTTTCGTTGCTGGAAGTGTTTTTTGACGCGAATTCCCGACGCTATTGAGTCGGCCCGGCCGAAATACAGCACCGCCTCTGTTTGCTCCCAAGTTCCTGGATCAAGGACAAGGTCAGCAGGAGGAGACGGTTTCGTTCAGAATCACGATGGCCATCACCTCGAATTCAAACCGAAGGAGATCAGTCTCCATAAAATGGCGCGTTTTGCCCTCACAATGCCAAATAACACGCAGTATGTTGCGTGGCCTCCGAGTCCTCTTAGTCACCACCAAATTGTAACTAGTCCCAAATCTGCCGGGGCGGCGGAATTTTTTTTTTGTGTGTACCTCTGTGACAGTGATACACGCTTCCTGCCAGATATGGATGACATGGCACAGGAAGTGGTTGCAGATTTGGATTCCCCAGCATTGAAGGTTCACGACCCATATCTTACTATTCCGGGATTGACAACCAAAAAGCAGCACAAGGCAACCATCCTTCGCATTTATTCCAGTCAGTTCTCAGTCGCAGAATCGAGGGATCGGCTGAAACGCGTACGCGGATTCAGTCGACACGGTGATGTAGTTTCACAATCCTCCGATGCCAACGACGCCATTCCCGGAGAGCCTATGGTCTTGGTCCAGGATCCTGCTGCAATACTGGTACGCTCCAACGGATTTGTCTGGCTGGCAGTTGTGTCTATCTCAGGATTTACTTGCGGCACGAAGCACTTGGAAACGCTGCCCAAACGTCTTCTGAATGAGCCGAATGTTCGCGCAAGGGTCCAGATTATGGAGCTGATCCCCACAAAAAATCTGCCTAGGGCCGACTCGGAGGAAGGGGAGTGGGAATGGAGCGGCAAATTCATCGCCGTTTCTGGGATTTCGAAGCTGTGCGAAGTTGATGGGTCATTGATCCAACTGCTTGATCCCGCCGTCCTTCCCGCCACTAACTCCTCAAAGAATTCCACGACAACATATCACTTCAAGTCCGTGGAACTTGTGGCCATTACCGCATCAATGGAAATGCGCACTCGGAGCACAAAGAAACTCCCCGAAATTCTTTTTGGTTCCACATTTCCCTATCGCACTTCGGGTGGTACGTTCACGGCTCAGCAATTAATGATGACAAATTTTTGACCACATTCCAGGTTTCGCATGTTTTGTGTGCAACAGGGAAGGATCTTCCCTGCTCCAGGAGGAGGGATTTTGCACCCTATGCCCCGGCGCGTCGTTGAGCGTGAAATCCGCACACAAGCTTGTCGAACACATGGCCATCCACATCCTATTTGACAGAACTCCTCCAATTGAGCGCGGTGCTCGGCCTTGCGGATTCTGCCTGAGTACAAATTCCTTCTGTTCTATTGTGCTCGTTAAAAGCAAGGGCGGGGATGGTGCAATCCGGATTGATATGGCCAAATCTCGGTGCCCAAACCTGGCAAACTTGGGGCTTGCAACTGCCGCAAAGAGCTCGGAGCGAAGTCCATGTACCAACGGGCCAGTTCAGTGCCCTATCTCGCCGTGCGCAGAGTTTGAATGGAAGTATAATCTGAAGGCACACATATCTACCGTTCATCCCACCGCAACCCTTTCCAGATATAGATCCCACTATGAATTGGCTGAAGGCGAAGAGATTGCACTCAGAACGATCTCGACCACCAAAAAGCGCAAGTCCTCCAAGAAGAAAATCAGCTTCCGTATATCCGAAGATCATAGTACAGAAGCGGCGCTGGGGTATTATCGTTCGGTTCCTATCTATTTATTCAGCTTATCCTTCCACAGGGAATTCTCCCGACTGTCCGATGATGAATGGCCGGATGATGGAAGCGATTCTTCATCACGCTCTTCAAGTCCGGATACCGAAGCCAGGATGCAACCACCAACGCCTGTGAGACCGTTGTCTCCCATGGATGAAGAGGATGATCTTCCATCCCCCAGTGCCCTCCTCACCCCTGCTGTCCAACTTATAGAGCCCCGAGTTCCGGCCGAGTCTGCAACAGTTGCCGCCGTTCAACTGCCAACAGATGATGGTGTTCCCGCAGTAACTGGCCCCTCACCATCGACAATTGGCCAGTCAGCGTTAAACCCTCCATCAGAACGCCCGAAGCCCCGCAGCATTGCGAAGAGAAAGGCAGCTTCGATGGACTCGAGCTCGCCGCCTGATGTTTCTGACTCAGTTGGCCCATCTGCACAGACTGCAGACCCACAAGAATCCTTGTTCTCCACTCGGTTCGGGCGAGTACCAAAAAAGAGCAAGAAGATGATTGTTATGTCAGACAATGACGACAATATACAGTGCTCCGCTCCAGATTGCACGGTGGGTGACGCCAATATTCCAATGGTCGCATGCTCGGGACCAGCTTGTGATTCTCAGGTATGTCTCTTTACACTACGGGGCGGTCATCTGACATGGTTTGAAATCAGGCACACATCTGCTGTATAGGTATGAAGGCCAAGGATGTCGATTCAACGGAGTGGTTTTGCGATCACGATTGTCGGGATAATTCTGGGCACAGAAATCGTAAACGCCCCCGCAAAAACTAGTTGGTATCATACTTATGGGCTATATCAAACTCAGTATTTATACATTATGCGTCATGTCCACTGTGTTTTGAGCGAGAAATTGAGCTCAAACCAGCACTTAGGAGCAAAAATTACTAGATTTGGCAGTCATGTGACTGTGGGAACCTCGGCTAATAGGTAGGTAGGGTCTGGAGAGCGTTAATTCACTTTTCCGACCCTGTGTGGGAAATTTTAAGGGTGGGTGCCTCCTGGGTAACGCGGCGCTGCTTCACACTTGGCCGCGCCGCGCCGCGCAGCCCTCAGACTGGATATTTCTATCCAGATTGGATGGTGCAACAATCATGAAAATCATGGCTTACGCCAGACAAAGTTGAGTTGATTGGTGTTCTAAGTTGACTTACCAAGTCGTTGAAACGCTGACTATGTCACTGGGCGTGAAATATGAATGAAATACTGGATAAAGCGCGAACACTAAATCCAATAAAACACACAAAGCACTACAACAATGATACAATCAATGTGCGAGGTTCGGGGTTCCAACCCAGTATAGGTTGTGGCAATTTGAGTATTTACTATGTAGATTCCAACAATCTCTACAGGTGCAAAGGTAGTGTCTGGCGCTGTTCTAGTCACTATACGCGGTCTAGTAGCTCAATAAGCTGTCCGTTACAATGTTCTTTATGGTAGAACTTCCACTGAGTCGCAGTTACGCGATATACCACGAAAAATCCTACTGTTATTCCAAACGCAATACTTGTAGAGACAAGTGTTAACTTTGTTAGACGCTTTCCCTAAGGCTCGTTTTCTCAAGTTCTTTCAATATCTCGCGTTCCATGTAACTGTTCCGTAGCCAAAACTTAAATCAAACAACCAATATATTGCAAATGAAACAAACAATAGAAACTAAATAGCTTCCAGTGACGTTCCGAATGAATACCAAACTTCTAAGAAACGACATCAAGCGTAAGCCTTTCGTCTAACCGAGAAGGGGGGGGTTTCACTAACCCTACACTAGAAACCTACAGGCTTTATATACTGCTCTTGAAACACTAATAAGGAAATTGATACACACACGTTTTATTAGTAAGACAGATAAACGGAACTCAGAGCCAAGACTACTCCGTGATACGCTGCACTAATGGAGACGGTGCATTTTAAATAACTCAACCGAATCAGCAGTCCACAGGTCTTCCTCAGTTGCCTGGATTTTATACTGCAATTATTTCAGCAATATTTCCCATGATGTTTTTGAAAGGTTCAAGCGGTGTTACCGCGACCCCGCAGGAACGTTTCCCTGAAATAATGTTTATGAGATGTTTTGATGACCTATTTTACATGTCCTGGGAAATCTTTCAAAATTATCGTCTTTGGATATTGAGAAATAAAATGTTCGAATGGCGGTGTATCATAGGGCTTCGTCCCGTATTATTACAGCTAATTTCAGTACCGAGGGCGCGAACGGAAAATTACAGCTATTGGCAGTACCGAAGGCGCAGATGGAAATTTTCCGTTTTGGGCTGTTTTCAAAGAATTCTCCATATCTCATTGGGTTCTGCCCCGATTCACATGAAACCTATATAGATCTACTCAGCTAATTCATGGGGAATTAGTGATAGAAAAAAAGTTGTAAAATATTGTATATTCAGTGACATTGGTTTAAGGGGGCAGTTTGGGGATCAATGCAGGCTATAGGCATTTATGCATGTTCAAATGGCATAGATTTTGGCCAGGGAAGGCCTTGATGTATTTCGAAAGATGTAACATTTTGGGATGATTTTGATCCCTACAAAAGAATTACCTGTATCTCGGTGAGTTCTGCATGGATCAACATGGAATATAGCTAGATCTTCTGGAATAATTCGGAATGATCAGGGCTATCGATTTTGCAGTTAGGGCAATACAGTCACGTGTTTGAAGATGTAATGGATTGCAGTGAGGGAAATAGGGTCACGTGGTTAAAAATGTAGCTGCAGAAAAATCAACATCTCGACAATTTTCGGGACACCAGTTAGTGCTGGCTAAAATTTGTCAATGTAAATTACATTGGCCCAATTTTACATGTAAATTACAGGGTAAAATATGTATGTTACATGGGGGCCCTCCGACCTGCATGTAAAAAAACCCTCCAAACGGACTCGGCCCTGCCGAGAACTTCAGGCCCGCTAATAAACCCCTTCTGAGGTGACACGTATGGCAGACACATTTGAGATATAAAATATCTCGTGAAGCGACAGCCGATGTTTACACGCTTTACAATATTTTTTACACCCTTAATGCATGCTCAGGAAGAGCCAGGGAAAATTTACCCGCCGGCGGCTCAACTGGTGTAATATCTTTCGCATCCGGGCAGGCAGTTCTGACTCCACAAGTCCATTTTGCTTTTTCCTCATTCAAAAGTGGAATGGGTACGAACTTCTTGGTGGAATCAACTTTGTGCGCATGGAATGAGTGCTCTGAGAGACCCACAGAAAATTTAACCACCAGCAACTCAAGTTCTGCAAAATTTTCTGTATTAGGGCAGTTCTGACTCCACAAGAGTATTTTGCTTTTTCTCATTCAAAAGTGGAATGCATACGAATTTGTCGGTGGAATCTAGTCGGTGGGCTTGGAATGAGCACTCTGAGAGACCCACAGAAAAAGTGACTCAAAATAGCCAAAATGTGCCAAAAAATGGCGACTTTGCGGTCCCCGACAATGAACACAATCAATTTTAAACCTCGTGCCTCATAATGTATTCCAGCTGTATTCTGCAGGGATAAGGGAGCTATTTTGCACCACGTGCCTCCCAATGGCATTTTGAAACTCGTTCCTCACAGTGGAACCAGTCCATTATAATGTATTTCGGCTCCTTTTTTTTTCTTTTTCTTTTCTTCGTGCAAAAGTGGAATGGGTACAAATGTTGAGCTGGAATCATGCTCCCCATGAGGCAATAAGTCCTCGGGGACGTTTATAGGAAATTTAACCACCGGCGACTGCTGTTGTATTATATTTTTTGAAATTTTCAATTCTGGGCTCATTTTCTCTGTATACTCTTTGCACACAAGTTTGGCGAGGCCTCTTTCCGCAGGCGATGCGGTTATCCCCACCGAGCCTAACGACAGTGAGCTACAGGCAAGTATTACCAATTCAATATTCAATCCTCGTCCTTCTTAATCCTGAGACATGTAGGGAAATGTAACACTCATTGTGAAGGATATCAATGAGGTTGACATCCGAATAATTTTGCCAGTTGAGCTCTGCCGGTTATGAGAGGTAAGCATCTCCTTGTCTCATATCACCGACTTCACCATTTTCCAGATTTTTTGTAGTCGGCTTATCAAAGTACAAGGCCTTGAATCACTCCAATATATCGAAAGGGCCATTTCGTACTTGAGGTCTTAGACTTCGAGCTGGAAGAGGAGGATGATTTTGCGAAGCGACCTGAGAAGGACCTAATAAGGAGAGAAAGCTGGGAGGAGTGGATATTATCTGCCTCAGCTCTCCAACCCATTCGGCTATGCATCAAGGTCATTGACACAGAGATTCACTGCTGCTGTAATGGAGAACATGAGGGGAACACACATTGGTGAGTCGCTCTCGCAATGGTGAAGGCTGAGCGCTGATCGTTTACATAACGTACAGTTCGATTTGTGGGAGACGATTCATATTCACGGATGATATCATGGATACACAACCACCAGTACTCACTCATGGCTTCAACTCAGAGGCAGAGGCAAAGGTGTCGGAGGCGGAGCCAGCACCATCCACGTCCGAGGATAGGCTTCCATCGCCCCCGCACCCCCTTACAAATCGAAACTCAGTTAAGTCCCGTCCCGGTCATAAACACCCCTCGGCAAGGGAAGAAGACACTTACCGTCCGCGAGGGACGCACCAGAAGTTCGGGCTGCTTCCCCCAAGCTCCGCCGCGGCCATCGGCCACTTGTAAATAGAGCCAAGCACTTTGCAAAGACCCTCGGGAGCGGTGCATCCGGATTCTTCGCTCGCTCGCCCACATAAGTTGATATCGGAAAGTCTACTGTGTGTACCTATTTGTTCCTCAATTAAATCCAAATCTAGGCGGTTTTTGGACCTTTTGCTTCATAGCCGACCACTCATGATGTATCTCTTCGAAGTCAAAAGACAAAATATGCTTGCAGGACTCCATGCAATGTCCAGACAAAAATTTGGAACCCTTACGTGGTCCACCGACTTCTCCGGGGATTAATTAATGGTACCTCAAAACAGTGAATTTTCAACTGTCCGGTGGAGGCCTAGGAAGTACTCTGAAAATTCGCAAAATTCAGAGGGTACACCTGGCCTATCAGAAATACTGTGGCCAAAATTCTAGGCGAACCTGAGCATCCTGTGGAAAGATGCAGATGTAAAAATCTGACTGGACTCAATTGAAAACAGCGATACACGTGACTTTTTCGAGTGCTTTGAACGGTTTGGACAGGGAAAAGGCAGCACTTGGCTGATTTAAGGTTTGCAGACATCTAAGCATTGAATTGACGCACAAAAATGGGGCTGGATCACAGGGTCTGGACAGCCACTGAACAGTGACGAGGACAAGGGGGCCTAAGTCCAGTATAGAAACAGCACCAGTTGATAAGTTCCCTAAGCACTTCCCTAAACCCTAGACTTACCGTGCATGTAATGATTAGACATTTGCCTGAGATATATGTGCCACACATAAATTATGAGCGAACACAGCTCGTAGGCTGATCCTATTTTCAGCAACCTCATATATTTTAGCCGGGGCCACACGCAGACCCTGGAGGTGATACTGCCCTTGGACTGCATCCGGTTGATCGTTGACAACAGGTTTTGGCTGGAATCCTCGAGTGCTGGTCGATCATTTGCCTCATTTTCTAGGGTTAAAGGACAATTATATTCCAGTATGGAGTCCCATGTTTGGCAACCCCGTATATTTTGGCTGGGCCACATGCAGACCTCTGGAGGTGGTAGTGCCCTCGGACTGCATCCGGAGGATCTTTGACAACAGGTTTTAGCCGGAATCCTCGAGTGCTAATCGATTTCTTGCCTCATTTTCCAGGGCTAGAGGATGATTATATTACTGCCTGGAGTCCCATGTTTGGCAACCTCGCATATTCTGGCCTGGGCCACACGCAGACCTCTGGTGGTGGTAGTGCCCTTGGACTGCATCCGGGCGTTGTTGACAACAGGTTCTAGCTGGAATTCCCGACTGCTGATCGATTACTTGCCTGATTTCATCCCACCACCCTGGCCTTGCGCGAATGTTGACACTGCATATAAAGGCTGGGTACAATTGCCAGTATATTCAATTATAGTGTATTATAATTTTGAAATTACGTCTAAATCTGCCTCAGGAATAATTGGCCTAACCCCAGATAATTTTCAGCCTTGAGATTATAGACCATTCCATTATATTAGAGCACAATTATATTACAGTATCCAGGAATGCTGTTTTTCCTTTCAAAAAGGGTTCTCAGGATTGCATTAGGATGGCTCAGACACAATATCGAGGCGTTTGAACAAGTGCATGGCAAACGTGGTCACAATTACAATCGCACGCCATATAATAAATTATATTGTAATTGTGTGCTGTGTGTAAGACCGTCTATCCAGGAATGCTGTTTTTCCTTTCAACGAGGGTTCTCAGTATTGCATTAGGATGGCTGGGACACAATATCGAGTAAATTTACTTCGAGTGTTCAACATCTCGGCTAAAAGTACACAATTCTTGAACCGTGGCAAAAACAACACACACTAATATTAAACCCTGGTCCGTGCACCGTGCCCCCGGATTCCGAACCCCCGAGGGCGGCTCGGAAAACTGCCCCCCGAAAATGTATATAAGCAGCACGATTTACCCTGCATCCCAATCAATTCTCCTCTCACACTACCTACGACCACCTCTTTGATGGCGTCAGTCTTCGCTATATTCCCGCAATTGTCGGTCTTCCGTGTTTAAGATGACGTGCCCTCTGTATTTTGCATTGCCATTCCCGGTATCAGGCACATGAACGCCATGTCCATCCCGTTAGAGGCCCAGTGTGCACCTCGACGGGTCGACAAGGCAGGACGACTCCAGCTCCATTGATCGCTGTGTCCACCTCGTTAGAGGCCCAGTGTGCGCCTCGACGGGTCGACATGGTGTGAGCACCCTGTCCATCCTGTTAGAGGCCCAGTGTGCGCCTCGATGGGTCGACATGGGGACGATTCCCGCTCCAATCAGTGAGCAGCCCAAAGCAATTTCCCCAGGGCTATTCCATATTCCAGAAGACTGTTGATGGAATATTCCCCTATCCCGACATGGGATATACTCAGAAGTGATTCCATATGACGGTTATTCCATATGATACAAGTGGCTGCTCAGCTGCTTCGCGGCCTCGCATCCTCTTCTGTGAATATTCACCTCCCAGGTTTAACTTCCAAGCACTGCATTCAAGGCCCTCCTAGCCTCAGTCTGTAAAGGTGTGTGTAGGTCTGGCCAGCTATGCATAGGCGGCTACACAGGCCCTGTGTAGGACAACTAGACTGACCTGACCACAATTGTGGCAAGGTGTGCGTAGTCTCTGACCAGATGTGTATAGGTCACCTAAGCTGACCCTGTGTAGGCCAGTGCAGGTACCTAAACTCATCTCTACCCAACTACACTGGGGTCAATCCCGTGTTTATTTAACCAAACATTAATTTTTCAAACACTTTCGACTGTATTCCGAGAAGGTGAGTCTAGGAAGCTAGGCAGACCTGGCCTGACATATACATACCTTGGCAGACCTACACACAGCTACACACAATTATACGGAGCTACACAGAGATTGTGTAGGTCACTAGACAGATGTGGTCTGCCCAGCTCTGTATAGGGACCTTGCCAGAGGGTAAGTTTAGAAGGGCCTTGAATGCAGTGAAGGTTTAACCATTCAGTTTCATTAGTGGAAGAATAAAAAGGCTGACCCATGACCGAAGTGTATTTGAAGAAGAGGTGATGGTCGGTGAATGTGCGGCAGCGGCGAGTGCAACATCAGTCCTAAATCAAAATATCAACGGCTAGATTGGCCACCTCTTTCTGTAAATTGCAGCTATTCTGTTCAGATAGAAAGTGGAATTTATTTGAATTGCCTCAAATTAGGTTGTCATGAACTTATCTGACTTGGCTGAGTTCAAAAGGAAGAATCATCACTATGGCAGTTTTCGGTAAGTCGATGTTGGAAACGCGGAGATCGTGGGCAAACACGTTGAAGAGGAATGGGTGCTAAATCGCACGGGGATTGCGAAGTCGCATTGTTTGGCATTGTGTACACTTTTATAGGCGCACGCATTCAAATAGAGAGCGGAGATCTGGGGTATGAGCTTGTTGGACAGATGTGATTGATAAGGTGGGACCAGCCGCTGATGCGAACGATGGCAACCAAAGTTGTGGATTGATAGACCCTAAAGCGGAGTTTAAAAAGCTTCAGACATCGGTAATTTTATAAAGAGAGAGATTATTCCATATGAGTGATTCAACTGTACAGTACTATGAAAAGGGGGGCACAAGTGTAGGAAAAAGGGATTGGCATGAACGGAGTCGCGATAATGGGGATTGGTATGGAGTCGGCAGAGTAGCATTTCGCGTGAAGAATGCCATTCGCTTTTTATGTAGAAACCACACCTTTACCCACACTTATCTCGCTGTGTATTCATGGACTTTGTTCTGCTGGCATTCTTATCCCAGAGTTCCTGCTTTGTTGAAGTTCCTCTCCACTGTCCATCTGCACTATTGTTTTATGTCCCTCGTTTTGATCTTCTCTTTTCTGTTCTTGGTTTCACTGGTAGAAGGGCGGTTGCGAGAGTCGACACATAGTGGAGGCTCACAGCAGGTGTTGGAGGCAGCACAAGTGTCATAGTGGCAGCATGTGCGAGTATGGCATATGCGTGCACGACCCATGCTCGAGTGCAGCAGGGACAACAGCCACAGGTGCTAGAGTCGCCATGGGTCCCAGAGCGGCGGTGTACCCTTGCACGATGCGTGCCCAAATCGAGGGGGACGCCAGTGGCGTGCACGAGTGCGGTGGTAGAGGGGCAGTGTGTGCAAGAGCGGGGGCATGCGCGAAAACAGCGGCAGGTGCGAGCAGCGACATCCAAGAGTACGGCAGGATGCGCGTGCATGAGCCGTGCCCATATGCAGCGGAGATGACGGCGGCGGGTTCGAAAGCAGCAGCAGGTGCGAGGGCGATGGCAGGTGCGATAGTGGCAGTGTCCAGAAAGTTGGATTGGGAGCAGTCGGGACGTAAAGGTATGAAGAAAGTCGAGACAACCCCTTGGCAACCCCGCAAGTAAAAGGTTGCCCAGTGAAGGATCTTCCGGAAGATTTTGTAGTTTCTTGAAGCTCACAGTCCACAATTTGAAGTTTGAGAATATGCTGAAACAAAACGAAGAGAGAGGCGGCGCACAGAGATTGTACGAGTTGCGCAAGGAGTCGCAGGCGACGTTGATGGATGTGGATCCAAATTTCAGCTAACCGAGTTCACCAGTATCTTGAGACTTAAGAATTCTTGCACATTTAGTTTGTCTTGAGAGAATTATAAGTGTTGCTTCATTGACACTGGAGGTAACGACTGCTGCCGGCCTGATTGGATCGAGGGACAGTCTTGCGTCTTGACACTTGGAGGCTTATGAGGTATGGTGGCTTGATCCAAGAAAGAACTGGTGTTAGCCTACGAGGTTTTGAAGGAAGGGAAACATGTTGCAGGGGGCTAGATGATGGGCAAAAGAAAGCAAGAAAGCTGTCTGATGACCGTCTCTTTTCAGCGGGATTTGAGCGCGTGAACAAAAGGTCGCGTGGTGTCTCGGAACTGAACGGCACGGAGCTAGCCGCAGGTAAATGGCAACTGCACTACCATCGAGAGAGCGTGTGGGAGAGAGAAGCAGCATACAAACAGGTAAAATCTGATACGAGGGATCTGCTTAATACATGAGGTATATCGGGCCGGAATTCGCCCCTTGGGCGTGGGAGAACAGTGTCAATGGCCAGTGATCGCCGGTCCAACACAGCACGTGTGAAGACTGTAGCTGTGGAACTGCCACAGTGAATCTATTGCTCCCATCTCTCTTTCCACCACCACCATCTCACTGGAACTATGCCCTTCTCTCTCACTGGCTCCATTTCCGGAGGAACATTCAACAATGTTGAGGGAAATATGACCCAGATCTTCAACTCTCATCATGTCATGCAGGCGGGTCCCAGTGCCGGGTTCCCACCAATTGCTGAAGGAGATGGAGGTGGTCAGGGTTCTTTGCTCCGTATGTCTGGCAACGTTATATCACTAGGGAAAGGTTTCTGAATATAGCTAGTAGCCACTACCACCAGCCATTTTGTTCGAACGATTCCAGCTGCGGGGGGATTTCGAGAAACAACTTGCCTTACAGTCACCAGAATTCCAATTTCCGAGGCACGACGATGGTCGCCGCCTCTCACACTCCCTTCCACGGTGGCGATGGACCCGGTAACCTGCTATTGGAGAGCACAGGTATTCCAACGGGCAATAGCGGCCCAGTGATGGTACCATACAATGGTTCCTCACCATATCTGGACCATCGAATGAATACTTTCCTCGAAACCGGCCCGGAACCTGCGTTTCAGACTACGGAGAGTATGGACGACAATCACTTTGAGGGACTACCTCCCTTTCGGGACAACGCGGGCAATACTTTCAGCGTGCGGGGAAACATGACACAGCTTCTCCTTACTTCCCACGGGAACTCAGGTATGTTATATCTCGTCTCAGTTCAGTCCATCTGTTAATTTGGAATATCCCAGGGCTCGATACACTTCACCGCTTTATCGCCATGGGAGCTGTTCATGACTCAGGAGAACGCTCTCCAGAGCCAGCATGCCATCCCGGGACCCGCACCAAAATATTGGACGACCTGCTGTCTTGGTCTCTCGATGCGAGCCCGAAAGCACGTTGCTCTGGCTGTATGGATCAGCGGGGATGGGCAAGTCCGCTATTGCACAGATGTTTGCGGGGGAATGCAAGATGGCTGGTCGACTAGGCGCATCGTTCTTCTTCAACACGGGGATTTGGAGCGTGGAACATGGAATCGACTATTCACCACACTTGCATACCAGCTGGCTCTCTCGGTGCCAGGGCTTTCTCCCCCGGTGCAACGCGCCGTTGAAATGGATGGTCTCATCGTCGCCAGGGAGATGGAACTCCAATTCCAGCGGTTGATTGTGGAGCCTTTTAAGCAAGCCGCGGAGAATCAAACAACGCCCATTCTCGTTATTGATGGCCTCGACGAATGCGACGACTACAGAATGCAGCAAAGAATTCTGCAGCTCATTATCAAGGCAATCCGGTCCCGTGACCTACCCATGCGCATTCTTATTGCCAGTCGCCCTGAACCTCATATTCGCGAAGTTATTGGAACAAAGGAAGTTTCTGCGATACTTCACCGATACAAACTCTCCGCCAACAGGACTGCATATGAAGACATACGACGCTATTTCCAGGATGAGTTTTCAAAGATTCGTTCAGATTGTCTCGCCGGAGGAATTGATCTGGGGACAAATTGGCCGGATTCTGATGACCTGGACGATCTCGTGAAGAGGTCTTCTGGAACTTTCATATATGCAATCACCGTCATCCGGTTTGTCTCTGATCAATACGCTCATCCACATACCCGGCTGGCCACGGTTCTAAACCTTGATCCGAAGAGCACTGCGCCTTTGGATGATCTATATACTCAAATACTCTCGGTTCTACCTCAGGAGGACCAGCACATTCGTATTCTACATGCCATCTGGCGCGAAAAAAGCTTGATTGGCCCTGAGGAAACCGATTTAATTTTCGCATTTCCCCGGGGGACATCTCGCTTTGTGTTGCGTGGCCTGCATTGCTTGTTGCATGTCCATCCAATCCATATTCTAGACAAAGCTTCCAGACCTGTCTCCTTTTTGCACGCATCGTTCCGTGACTATTTAGGTGACGCGCGGCGCTCTAGGGGATGGTGCGTGTCACATCCCTGGTTGAAGATGGACTTCCTCTATGGTGTGATTCGCTTGTTATCCTCCCCCTTCCCCAACCGGGTGCAGGACTCCGAAACCTATACATGTATGTTCACCTTGTCTGAAGAGAGCATATGCTAACTATTCCACCAGAAATCTAATATGGTGGTTGCCCGTGGACCTCAGCGTTGGTATTCCAAGCGATGAGCTATGTCGCATGCTTCGAGATCCTATCTTGCAGAATCACCTGTTCCTTTTTCCAGATGCATTCATCATGCACCACGTGAGAGGCTCAACCTACCCGTCGGACCTGGTTCAGCTCTTCGATGATCTTCGATACATTGCAGGTATCAGCGAGCGTATTCGGCTTAGTCCTCATCAAAATTGCCCAACCTACCAGCTCGATTTGCTCTACGCCGGCATTTTGACAGAGGCGCCTGACCTCCTCTTCATTCTCAGTTGTGCAACATTGGAAACCCGTTGAACAGCTTTTTTGACCTTGTGAAACTCTATGATCTGACATTTAAAGTTTTCGAGCCATTCATTGTATTGCGCCAATATCTCATTTTCTCCTTCCCAGAGGGAGACTCACCCCTTGACTTCCTGCAGGATCCCGAACGGGCGGGAGCACTGTATTTGGACCGTCAAGTGCTCTTGGAGCAAGTTCTGCTTCGCTGGATCTCCCAAGTTAAAAAATTCCTTAATGGCGAAGACATTTTTGTGAATTGGTAGGTGATACCGTTGCCCAGCTGGTGCAAACTACAATTAGGTTCCATCAGGCAATTTCTATATGCCATCAAGAGATGCCGTCCCAGTCTGCAGATACTGAAGGAGCTGCAAAGTCTCGATCTATCAAAAGGTTGCGAGCTCATGATGGCCAACTCCAGACAACATCAGCGTTTTCATGAGAGTGAATTAGACATTGGGATTGTCTCAGAGTGGTTTGGGGTAAGAGGAAGCTGTTCAAACTCACAAAATGAAGCTGATTCTCTTCAGACTTTTCCGGAACCGCTTCCAAGAGAAATCATTGAATTCTGGGAGAGCCAGGCAGATGCTATGCACAAATGTGCGGCATTAATTGATGGGACGTGCTCGGAGTCATCGGACAGCGACGGGGAATTCCACTCATCAGAACCATCGGACAGTGATGATGGCCCAATTCACTGCACCTGTCCAAACCACTAGTTGGAGGTGGAAAATACGAGGCTTCCTTCTATTCAGGGATGTTTGAGTTAATTGCATGGCCGTCGAAATACACATTGATATTTCAGCGGGGTTTAAAAGCTTCGGACGGACATGCGTAATTGTATAAAGAGAGAGATACAACAGAAAGCCAATCCCCCGAACAACTTTGGGTGCATGTTTGGAGAATGCCCGAACCCCCAACTTTCTGGGCACGCCAAAACCCCAGCTTTTCGGGTGCTGCAAACCCCAACCTTAAAAGACAAATCCAAACATGTTCTACACAACTTACAAGCTGGTGAAACAACTATCCTTTTATTCTTCTGCAACATCAATCACGACCTTTCCCGTGTTCATTCTGTCCAATGCAGAAGGTACGGTGTCACCAACACTCTCCGGCCCGCATCACACGTCCGCTCTGCTCTGGATTTTCCCGCTAGTCAATTTGGGTCTGACCTCCATGCGGAAGGAGAAGATATACTTGCGGCGGAAAGAGTTTAGGACAAAGCCGTATCAGAGTTCGAACACTGATGAACACTGAACTGAGCGCTCCGAAACAGAGCCGATGTTGAAATATTAGTGTCGTTCAAAGTTCCCATTTTTGTCTCATCTTCGGTCTCCATCTTCATTTTCATTTTCCAGCCAGGAAGACAAGAAGGAAGCACAAAAATGAGCATTTTTGTCATCCTACTTGTCCTTTTTCTTGTGCCGTGAATTGGAACTCCGCACCAGACCTTGATCTTATCATAAAGCGGGTAAGGCCGACAAGCGGCACAGCCCGCTACCACCAAGTAAATAACAACTATGGTGCGCCATTGTGGCAATTGTGGCAGAGCCCAGTATAGATGAAACATACATGATCTGTATGGTATGTAGTTTCTTAGAACTTTGAAAAAAAAATGATCACAATGTGTGCTTCCGAAATCCGAATCCGGGGTCACCACAATGAGCCACCAGCTCGGTGTATATTGTTACATCCACACAACAAGTGGCGCACGAGGAAGTAACCCATGCAAACACAGGACATTCCCATTGACGGCCAACACCAAATTGATCCAACTTCCTGGATCCATTTTCATCCGCTCCCCTTCTCTGCCTGAAGCCGGACATCAAGCGATATTCAACTCAGTTAGTGTGACATCTGTTCTTGCAGACCTGTTTGCTCTCTCGACCTCAGTTGCAGCCCCCATGTTTCACAAAAAGTACAATAAAATGCATCGAAATGACCATTTAATGGCTCACTACGCTGAAGAACCTACTTCATCTCATATTGAAAAATAAACTCGGTCTAGTTCCCCGAAGTTTTCGCATTAGAAAGAGCCTCAGTCTAATTGTTGGAAAATATATCGTGAAATGAATGTGGGGGAAAAATGCAGAAAATTGACATGTAATGTGGCCCAAATTTCGCTCGGTCAGTATATCGACCAGCTTATGTTGAGCGAGTGAACCCCAAGTCCATATGGGATCCACCTCTGGGTTTACTCCGTTCATCCCACCGCTCAGCCCATTAGGATAATGCGAACCACATCAACGACAGTCCAAAAATCATGGGCCAGATTTCGAGCGACGTCGACGCGACTACTCATGCTTGAGTGACTATAAATATCTGAAGCAAATGTTAGCATGCCACGAAGAGCAAGTAGAAGTGGTGTTGACTCACGGAGTTGCGTTTTTAGTAAAGGCGCGACAAGATAGTCAACTATCAGCTATGATTCTGTGAGTCTGTGAAGCAAATCTGAAGAGAACGTGAGGAGAACACAGCAAAAGTGGCGTGGTCTCACCAAAGTTAAGCCAGTCGTTGTCACCGATGAGCAGGTCAACTCTGCATGTCAACTAATCTGCGAAATCGGTGTTAGGACAAGCAGCCCGAAAGTAGCATCAACTTAATGTGTTACATCTACACACACCGGCATCTGCGAGGCCCGAGATCTGCATAGCGGTGTTCAGCGCAAACCGGTACCAGCACATTGCAACGGCTCGACGTTACCTTGCGTTGAGCTCCAGGGATATCGAGACTTACGGTGATGATACAGAACTTGACCTAGCAAGAGAGAGAGAGGAGAAACAGATGGCGAGAATTGAAAACTATAGTAAAATTTGAGGACTATAGAATAAGCAACGAGTGGCTTGAAGGACTTGCACTGAAATTTATCCTGAACTTGCGAGAGGATAGAGAATAGAGGCACACGACGAAAGCGCCGGGAAGGAAGCAGAGACCCCAAGCCAACGAAATCAAGCAGGAGGACAGGTTCACAGGTCTGGCCAGGGGTCTGAGGTAGTTCTTGGGGGGAGTGGAGGATGTCCCAGACTTTCACAGGGAGATGACATGGGTTGACTGGGGGAGGTGAAGATGGGGGGAAAGGATAAGAGATGTCGTCGATGTGGCAAAATGGCGGTGTTCTCCTGTTAACCGACCGGCTATCTCGGATTCAATGATTGGCGGCCAAATCAGACAAAGAAAAGGGAACTCAGACAACCAGACTCAAAAACAAGGTCTCTAGGATTGGATCACGAAAGCCAACCAAAAAGGACCCTCATTTTGAAATTTTGCTGGAACTATAGTAAATTCGGGCAGTACAGGACCCATTAGTGCCGTTCAAAGTTTCCCTAATTCACTCCTTTTTGCACTCCTGGTCGGTTTCCTGTTTGCTTCCAAGAAGTCAAGTAGGAGATGCAAAAAAGGAACCAACTTGTAGGGGCAACTTTTCAAACAGGAGCACATGTACTTCCTATTTGCAAAAATGCTCCTACCTGCGCACCTACTTGCGTTCCCTAGTTCTCCTACTCGGCAGAGGTTGATCTCCATATCTGGGACCGTGATTTCCTTTCATCTCCTGTCTTTTGTAGACTCGTTCTATACTCAGCTGGGCCTTTCCCTGGGATAATTTTTCAGCTACGGTCATTCACCTCAGTCAAGCTTGATTGTGTTGGTGTTAGGCTCACCTCACATGCATCACGAACCCGCATTGAGTGGCCGGCTGTACAGATATTTCGAAGTTCGGCCGGTAAAATTTGCCCGTTTTAATGCACAGTATAGTAAGTGAGTTATAGTACAGTGTCTGTATTTTATGTCCGTCGACCGTCACAACTTAGCAGCAGGGAGGGCGTGTCGAACTCAGGCCGTAAATTACGGTTGACAAGCTGTAGTAGCCGACAGTACTTGCGGGAGAGTTGCCGTTGACCTGCAACAAGTAGGAAGACTCTCCTTAGTCCTACTTTTTTTCCTTATTTCCTGATTGCAAAGCTCCCTTAACAATTGCCTGACTGCGGCACTGGCACTGGCAGCCTCCAGTTTCATTCCCACCACTTCCACGGCACAAGTAAGGCAATCACGCAACCGGCTTTCCATAGTTCATGCGACATCGGGCAATTTCGGACAGGGGATTACGGAAATTCGGCCGTGGAATGTCTTGGCAACTGATGGCCGTGTGCGGCAGGGTTGAACTACAAAACACAAATGACAAATTCATTGTAGCGGATTTGGACACTAACAATTTGTATATTGAACCAAAAAATATGACTTGGGATTGGGCCTCTTCGAGGCGGGTGCTGAACCTTTAGGTCAAGGGGGGTCTACACTTTCACAAAATCCCCACTATACCAACTCTAGGTTCAACACTTGGAAGAGCTTAAAATAATTGGGTTGGATGAGCACAACATAATGTGTTTTACACAAAGTGGAATACCACTGACCATTCTCTAATACAAATATGCTGGTGCCCATCTACAGAGGAAGGGGGAGCTCATTCCATTCTCAAACGGCTTTATTCTTGAATATATTGTTTGGAAGAGTTCTTTTGTGGGTTGTGCACTGCTCAGGCTAAGGCTCCATCATTTCCATTTGAGAACATTTTGAAACAGTTAAAACCGGTTTTATGTCGACTTAGTTTGTGGGTCAGCGCAAACAGTTTGAAAGCTGTTTGTAAATGGTTTCGAGGGTTAGGATCTTATCTGGGACTTTTAACTCAGTCTGATCCTCCAGATGCACCTAAAGAACCTGTCCACTAACATACCGTTTATAAACTGTGTTATGTAAAAGGTTTGATAACATTTATATACCCTTTCTGCTTGATTTGCCCGCGTCTGCAAATAAAAACTAAATCGTTGGACCCTTGAGTCAGGCTTCGACTTGTGAACTGAATCTTGGGCCAACATCAAGCCGACATCAACGTTTCAAATGGGCTGAGATATTAGCTGGGTTCAGACCCACTCACAGAGACTCCTGGAACTGATTTTTTTTTTTTGTAAACAACACAAATGGATGGCAAGGGGTTCTCATCCTTGAAATTTGCCATACAGGCTTGGAGAAGCAAGTTTGCAATTTCTTCCTCCGAGCTCTCTGCAGCGCGTAGCCTAATTTAATCGGGGATTCAACGAAAACCAGGGAAATTTGCAATCGAACAGGTTGACCAGAATATCCTGTGTCAGCGGGTAAAGCAAGGGTAAAGTTGAATCAAGATTGAATGATAAAAATTACGGTCAACTCAGGTTGAATCTAGCAAAAGGTGAATCTAAGTGGTAACAGGTCACACCTATGGTCGAAATGGTACAGTATTCTACAGCTCAGGCTGGCCCAACTCAAACCCAACTCGAACTTCCAGGCTGCGATCGATAAGCTGAAATGACTAATCTCGGATACTGGCCCGAACACAAAGCAGAAAT
Source organism: Mycena leptocephala (assembly GCA_029378395.1). Classification (NCBI taxonomy): domain Eukaryota; kingdom Fungi; phylum Basidiomycota; class Agaricomycetes; order Agaricales; family Mycenaceae; genus Mycena; species Mycena leptocephala. Next base: position 16,258 of record JARJLF010001270.1, on the reverse strand, counting down.
GACTAACCGCCAAAATTGAACTCAGAGCATATCTTTGGTTCCAGGCAATGAAATGGATCGAGTAAGAGGATTCAGGCGGGTAAGAAGTTGAAAAACATAGCTTTGCATTTTGATTTATTCCTAGGTCTTGTCCCATTTCTTTAAAATTTATTTTTGCCATGACCAATGTTGTATGACTAAATATTGTTTGTGCATGTTAGGAAAATGGATCGAAACCGAAGTTCCCCTGGGTAGCTAAACCTAAAGGTTCAGCCAATCAGAAAAACAAGGCAACAGATGATAAAGGGCTCCGAGTGGGAGTCGATTTGTTGCTCGAACAACTCTCTATTGCTGTGTTTTTGAACGATGACACCTTCGATATGACGAGATTTTGTTTGTCCTTACCATGAAAATGTGATCCACTGCAAGTGGCTGAAGTTAGGGCGCCCTATAAGAACCCTTACCTAATGGTAGCGGGAATTTCCCTTTGTCCTTTCCCTCCACACTCATTCTCATCGCACCTTCTCTAGAAAAGTGCTCATTACAGAGAGGGATTCAGATTGGATTTATTGGGACTTGCGTGGAATTCAAAAAAATACAGCGTCTGCAACGAGTAATGAGCATGACGACAACACATCAGCGAACCTTTGCCGTACTATCCCCCCCCTGCCGCGCCGGACAAACCTACTACCCGGACAAACAAATATTTCTCGTCCAATACTGGACCGTTGCCTGAGATCTTTGGCTTCACATAAGCGGTAGGAGGTGCCCTGGAGATATAGGGTCCAAAACCCATACAATCTTGCATCGTTTGAATATATATCAGGGCCGTAAGTGGACAACTTGCGCCATTTTCGCGAATTTAGCGTATTTTAAAGTCTAGGGCCCTCACCCTAAGGTCATATTATCTTCTGAACGCATCTAAGAGATACCTTGCCATCGTAAGAGTGCCCCTGTAAAATTTCAGAGGCATACCTGTCTTCTAGCCGTCACAATGAACAGAAAGACGAAGACATGCCAGCCAAATTGATATCTCAACTAGCAAAAATAATAGTCGGAAAGTTCATGCTGCCTGTTGACCATCCGGGGCATGCTTTAGCTTCTGCTTCATGGATATCATACTCCTCATTAAGGAGCTCCACTCTATGAGATTTGGAGGCGCCTCTACCGCAAGGGGGTCAGATACGAGACCGGCAATCCAAATTTGACGTGTCACCTACTACTCGGACACCTGGCAACCTCCGAACAAACGACGCCGTCTGAGCAATTCTTGCCTGTTTCTCATGAGGTAAAGTTTGAACCGGGGGTAAAAGACAGATTACTGACGATCTATCCACTCGGCTTGGCACAAAGATCTTTGGATAAAAAGCTATTGCGCAACTTTCCTTGGGTGTCCGAGATCAAGGGGGGGGGATAGTAGTTACCGTAGTTGCCGTAATTTCGCGTGAGTTACGTATAATTGCCTGTAGTTTGGGGCCACGTAGTTCAACGTAGTACTCTGTAGCTGGACTGTATATTTAGATTCTGGCTCAGGTGGATTTCAAGAGCAATAATAAGCTCAAGGCCGACCGGCCCTGTCTTAACCTCAAATTGTAATCTACCTGTAACGAGCACGTGTTCTGTGACCTGACGCTCCAAAAACTGACGCATTGCGACAGCATTCTGATTCCGATTGTACTAGCGCAGCTTTCGAATAAACTGCTGACACATTTTTTTCTCCCCTTCTCTCTCAGAAAATTTAATTCATTTCCTCAGCCAAGAAGTATGTAGAGTAATTTTATGGTTACATATGTACAATAACAAGTAATCCAAAGTCAGCTCTGGGTAATGAACCCCTTGCACAAAGAGGCCCAGGACCGGGGGCGCCCTGACAGGAGCGCGGGGATGGCAGGGAGGTGTCTGTCCATTGCCAGAGGGCTCGATAAAGGGTTGGTGAGGGAAAGAGGCAAGCATCAAGAGGGTAGCAGCAATATGAGCAACCAGGCGAACACCACCCACATTCAAGCCCGCTTCAGCTCTGAGGTGTCAGCGACGGCGCTTTAGGTCAGCCTGACCGTGACGTAGCCCAACGTGGCCACAGTCCCAGCATGGGTGTTGAGGGGAAAGATGTCACTGCATCGAATAGTGAGTGACCATCTGCCAAGAACCCATGCAAGTTGAACCAGAACCCAGACCATGGGAATGGTGTGCAGTCGATGTAACAATAACCTGGTCTCAACGGGTTATTCTGGGTTGGTGTTCTGTGTTGCTTGCAGTGAGAATCCGTAGGCAATGAGTGTCCAATACTGATATAGTGTACTCGGACACACACAACTCTAGTCCACTAACAGTGTTCCATGTTGGCAGTTGGTTGTGGGTACACTGCTCTATGACCTGCAGACCTCTGCCAGGGAACCGGCCAGAGTCTGCCTTGCTAATCCACACAGAGGTAAGGGTCTCGATGTGTGGACGCAAGTTTGGTGAAAGCAGTTTCCAACGACGAACCGCTTGAGCCCGAGGGTTGCGGTAGCCCGTGATAGATGGAGAGTTGGGTATAGGAGCCAAGGGTCTGTCAATGACGACCACAAGAAGACAGAGCCCAGGCCAACGAGATGGACAGAAGCAAGACCAGCCTAAGTCACACACAAGTCAGTCAAGGCCAAGGTAAGGCCGGAGAATAGACGAGATAGAATCTACTGTACAGGGAGATTCTACTGCTACGCTACTTAGATTTTTCAATTTACAATCAAACACGGGATCCGTCATTTGATTTCCCCTTCTGGGACGCGGATCACTGTATTTGATCACCGTCCTGTTGCCATCACGTCCGGTTACCAACACCAATCACAGCCGCCTATCATCACGTGAGGGATGCGGTTTCCCTTTTTAAAGTTTTTCTCACCGACGAGGCGTCACGTCGCGTCCTATCGTTCATCACCTATCGTTCAACACCTGAATGGTTTTTGGAAAGCATGTCATGTGGTTATACCAATATAATGAGTCTGCCTCAACAACCTTCACATTTCTTAAGGTTAATCTGAGTCTGACCCCACTCCTCGTTTGCTCCGCCTCGTTTGTCCGATTCCAAGATCGGGTTAGTATCCTGAATGCCTTTACATCTAGCGCATTGTCCACTGTCAATTTGTAGCCAGCGCTGCATAGCGATCATCATCAATCTCGCATACTGCGTATGGATCACGTGGTTGTTCCACTGTATCGCGTCGAATATTTCCTACTGGTAATTTGTTTATAATTGTTAACAGGAAACAGTAAATCTATCCTTAAGGGCAACCAGTACTCAAATTCGATCCGCCCCAGCAACCAGAATGCTGCATTCAACATGTGGTTAGCTTCGAACGACGAAAACACGTAGAAAAAACAATCTATTACAAGTCATTGGTGTCTAGAACTGTATGACATATATCACCATGTTAGTTTATGCTGTCAGCCGTAAGACCTGGCCCAAAAACACGCGAAATAGCACTTCCTGGGGCCCTCAAGTGGTAACTAAGTGCGACTAAGTGAACTAAGTACTTATTTCCGATCATTTTACTGTAAATTGATCTTGATTTACAGTAAATTGATCTCACGTGATCTACACCCGCCAAGACAAACACGTCGAAATCGCGTGTTGTATTAAGTTGGGTTGCATTTTGTGTGGTCCCAGGCACTCTATGGCATACCCCAGTGCTTTCTACCGTCAAGAGATATTTTATTTCACTCGGAACAGACCACTAAGGAGGCATAAGTCCTCAGCAGACGAACACAACATATGGCGATGCCCAAGGCGCTTCCGGTAACTCGCTATCTTGTTCTATTGCTCAGAAATGGTCTTTACAAATGTGTTTTAAACCTCCAGCATCTTCCCACCATGCTGCAAATAAGATCTCAGGTAATGGTTCTGGGCCAGTTAAAGTTTGAAGGCTGAGACGAGAGAAGCTCTCATGTTTGTCAAGGAAAGCTTACTAGTAAATGTGGTAGTTAACACTTTGGAGCAACTGAATCAGAGGCGTCCGTTGTACTTTGATCTGTTACATATGTATCCCACTACTATTTCTGATTTGCTGCAAATTATTTCGTGTATATCTGCCACCATCAGAAATTGACCAGAAATCGCCCGTTCGAAACGGCCGTCACCCGTCGCACGGACGGGGACGGGTTCGGCCAAAAACGGCTCTCGTCGAACGGGACGGGCGGTTGGGAGCCCTAAAGACGAGGGGGCACGGCATGGGTGAAGGCAAGGGAGTCGCGTTGAAGTGTCGCGCACGGCCCTAGCGTTTGATGCGTTTGATGACACTTCGATTTGGTTACACAGGCGAGTTGCGGGGGCTTGCTGCGCAGAGCCTGCGGCGACGACGGCGCGCCGGGCACGCGCCATGGACGCGATGTGTTACCATGTGCAGTCTCTCGTAAAGGCTTGCCGCTTGCTTGCCACCGCTTGAGAACTAAGCGAGCCTTAGCCGACGTGGAAACCGGCGATCAAAGGCCGTGATGGGCCCCATTCGGATGCTGCACGGGACCCGGTGATTTACGTTTTACGGTAAATTACGATAAATAAGGCTACTTATATACTGTGAATACAAAGGGGTCCGATCGTATGAATATGTATTCTCTACTGATCATCAAGGGATCGAGATGTCAGTTGCAAGGGGTGTGGTTGAAATGCGATCGTGGTTTGAAATATGACCGGGGTTGAAATACGATCATGGACGACAGATGTTCATGGTTGAAATATGATTGGTAGGAGTTCAAGTGAGGAGCCAGAGCGATCGCGATCGAGTTGGGTGTGCCTAGTGTATATGGTTCCGTGCTCCTGACACTGAGGAGTCCAGGAACTAGTGGCAGTTGGACGCATAGGAGCAGGCCAGGGGATGGACACCTGTCCACAGAGAGGGGTCTGATATGAATGTGAGGACAAGTCGTTTCGAGTCCTAGGGTTAAGAATAACCCTGGTGATGATATGTAGTTTGATAGGAGGTTGAGGAACGACCAGGCAACAGCGTCGTTCCGAATATCCTCGATCATTGGTTGTTTGATCTGAAACCTGGGGATGTGTTTGAGCTGCAATGAGCGGTGCGAATTGCACGAACGAAAGGTTTGAGAAAGACCAAGAAATGCCAAATCATGACACGAGGCACCACCCTCGCCTCGGTCTCGGTGAGCAGAGCGTGCACAGGCGGCGATGGGCGGCCAGTCAGTCCACGGCTCGTCTCTGCACAAACACATCAAAGAGCCAGCCATAGAAAAGAGCCAATGTCATACAGTATCACTGTGTTCCCACCCGTCCTAGACTCAGCTGAGACTAGTGCTGTAGGTTGTGCCAGATGGAGTTAGGTCGGTGTGGGTCCCTACACAGCCCCCATCTAGGCGACTACACGTAATGTCCGTCTGGCTTTACGGGTACCCAGTAAGGCAGCTAAACTCAAGTCAGTGTAGATGAGGGTAGCTCGTGGAAGGTGAGGGTAGCTCCCTAAACTCAGCTGCACAGACCTAGACCTACATTTTAATGTTGAACATTTCCATCATCTAATATTCTGAGCAACCGCGTCCCTTCCCCCTTGCGTAGGTGGCTACAAGCACCTGTTGCAACCTACACAGATCCTGCCGGACCTAGACCTACCTGTGCCAACCTAGCCAGAGCCAGACAGACCTCCACAGACTATTCTCTAGGCACCTAGCCTCAATCATCGATGTAGCTACTTCTAGGTTCCTACACTCAAGCTGAGTCTAGGAAGGGTTGGAACGCAGTGTATATACCAGAACAGATAAAGGAAACTCGCCTTTCCCACCGCCACTCATACTGTACTATTTCGTTCAGTTCGTAAGGTCACATGTCACAAGCCCAAATGCATACGAAAATATTCGTAAGTCACGGAGTTGCAAGGCCTTTTCGTGGCCCAAAAGCGTGAGAAAGATCAAGAAAATATTCCCGGAGCAGCCCTGCGGGCTCAATTACCATGAAAAATGTGTTATCCAGCCATTTCCTGTGCGCTCAGCAGCAAATCACCGCCGAAAACGCGTACAAACGATGGTATAGAAGTTGAACCATATTTGACGTGTCTTTCTATGAAGACTAGTCCAAAACTGGTTATGACTATCACATCCTCCTGGAGAGGTTTCCCCGACATGGAACGGGAGTTAACTAACAGGGGGGGAGGGGGGCACTTCATTTCTAGAAAAGCCTGGCTGGATCGTCGTTGTTTACGGAGATCCTATCTAACAGTACTTGTTGCGCAGGGATTTCCCAAAAGGATGCAATGCGGTGCGTTGTTTGGTGATATGAGATAATGTAATAGGGACATATGGTTTGTTGGAAAATGCATAGAATTTTTCGCATTGGGGAGTGGCATTTGAGCCTTACTCGAGTAATTTAAATTGTGGGAGGCTACCACCCCGAGCCTTTAAACTTCAATGACAACCTAATCATTAATGAGCCCATCAGCTTGCCCTCCCCTTCTCTCCTTCCAAGTTGTCGAGTCGTTGCTCATAATAGTACCCATAGCACTTTGTCGGACCAGAAAATTTTATCGCCCAACCGCATGACAAAGGAGCAGATCTCAGAAACATCAGAAAAAGAGGGTGCAGAACGGCGTGAAATGAAGTTCGAGGCAGGCTTGTATCCATTGTAAACTTTTCTGAGGGCATGCACAGACTCCACACGCTTCCAGGAGGCGGGCGGCAGCACCTGGTGACAGCCATCGCCCATATGGATAATGGCGGGCTTTGCGATGGCTGGGGTAATTCTCGCTGCAGGGCATCACATCTACCATGCGTCCCTGCACCTGACACCCTCTGACGGAGCCACCAGCATCGGTTCCCACACTGTCTCGCACCAAGTGGTGACGATTCTGAGTCTGGCAACATCGACTCGGAGATCTATTTTCCGCTTGAAAAATCCCTGGTCGCCACAAGAAGTTTTTGGTGGCCCGAGATGTTCTTGAAGTCTATGAAAAACGGGTTAACCGATCGATCAGCTGGGTGCACTTAACTTACGGCACCTAGCTTGGCCCTAATTACTCCCCATCCGTGGCTGGGTAAAATCACTGGAAATTCAGGTAGTCAATATGAATAAAAAGAAATTGATCTGTGCAAAAAAATCCTTGAAAACCATTGTGGTAAGTCTGTGCACGATGACTGTGCTCCTCCTGCCAAAGTTAAGTGCCATCAGTGGCTGTGTTTAAGTGCATTAAGTCACTACGTGCACGTCGTCGCAACCTTCTCGTCTCTTGGGCCATACTTTGCCATTTCTGCTGGATCTGCTGGCCTGCAACTCCTCAACACCACATTTGCAGGCTCAGACACATTTTTCTGGCTCAAAACACGAAAATTCAAGGTGGTTGAACACAAGGGTGAAATATTTCATGCCGTTCTCGGATTTCCTTGGAAGTGAAGATCCTGTTCACCTATCTTGCGGCATGCTCGAAATAATAACCATCTAACACTCCATTCCCACGGGACTCGCGTTTTCCAGACCACACGATGTGTGTTTGAACAATTGCCGATTCGGCGATTCCAGCTGATCTCGGCAATTTCCCTGCGCAATTTTTCCCTCAGAATCCACGGCATTCAGCTTCTGCTACCTTGGGAGCCTGGTAACCAAGAGCGCAGCATGATGATGATAGACACAGGACATGTATAAGTTCATGAATGTTGAGTATGTTCCCCACTGGTTTTGCACTGGAAGGTCGACCTACAGCTATCTATCACTGACAAGTAACACTAGACTAGTGGAAATGAGCATGGACTCTGCTCGGCGAACCTCACCACCGAACCCGACTTCGGGCCCGGTTCGGGAGTTCCGCTGCACAGACCAGGTGTTTGTTTGGTCTTTCGGGGCCCGGAGGTTCAGGTCCCGGTTTTCCATATAAACACCCAAGTAACACCTCGACACTCGTACCATTCGGGACCTGGATTATTGGATTGAGGGTAACCTGGCCAGTTGCCTGCAGCTCATGTATCCGGTTCCGCTGGTACCCGATCCGAACTCTGGATTATTGAATTCAGTGCAACCCGGCCAGTTGCGTTGAATTCATGTATCCGGGTCTCGGTGGATTGAGTACAGCTTCGGCTGTCTCATTTTGGGCTCTGGGGGTATTGCCAATGGTCGAGGCTATTTATGCCTTGAGTCTATTTCCGGTTCTGGGGGTTTGTTTCCCGTTGGGGTTTCGATTCATCACAGGCTCTCGCCCCTCCGAGTCCGACCGCTGAGGTTTATTTATTCGTACAAATTTCTTCGTTGACAACATCCCCAGGCCAGCAACGAGGACGGACCACAACCCACTTACTCCAATCCCAGGTCGTGCGTGGTCATGCAAGTGGCGATGAAAGATAAATGATCGTCTGCATTTCCCAATTTCTCTTGAGTTTCCCCAGCCCTTATTTGTACTCCGGACAGGCTGATCTCCATAATTACACAGAGCAATCACCGATCCACTCGGCTTATGTTAGTTTACGTTCAGAACCATCTTTTGCGATATGTGTTCTGGAATATATCACTCAAGACTACTCGACTCACTCGCAAGACGCAGCCGCGCCTTGACCCGCTAGCCGCCCAACACCCGACATACTTGTACGGTAGGTAACGGTAGGTCGGGCGCAGCACTCTGGCTCCCCCCCCGTCAAGCTGCGTGACTGGGCCGGAGTCGTCGCGGTCTACCACGTTCAAGATGCCCTCAACGCTCGTCCATTCCCGATGGCTCCAGCAGCTCGCTGTCCGGTGGTTCACTCAACCACTCGTCGACGTACTCGAGCGAGGCGCGTATACTTGCACACGTGTAGGTACGATGGATGCCGGGTGGATCCACAGGGACCATTCTTCCGTTGAGGGGTTCACGACCCTCACCTGCTTGTGGGTGCGATGTCCCCTGGTCCGCATTGCTCTGGCGCGCGGCGGCTGCCTCTCTGTCATCTGCGCCCTCCCTATTTCTCTATCCTGTGCGCTCTCTAACTCCCAGGCGTCACCTCACACCACTTGCAGGCTCGAGATCGTTTCCTTCGTTGGTACGCGCTCGTCTTAGTTGCGCTGGCGGGGGATGGCGGATACACAGGAAGGCAGGTGGCGAGAAAGGGTCGAGCAGTATGTAGGGACGTAGTGCATGTATAGACCCTCAGCGAGGTTCGCCGACCTGCCGTCCCCTTGCCGTGGGGCTGGGGCTTGCGATCTTCGGGTTTGCCCTGGGATTTACCAAGACGGCTTAAATGGCTTTGACTTAGTTTCTTATGATCGTGCAATACAATATAATCCTTTTCCTTATTCACCCGTCGTCTTTTGAGTAGCTACAACGTAGTCGAGTGTATGTATGCTCACGATCTTGAATTCCAATTGCTCAAACGATATGCAGAGACGTGTTACCTACTGAGTTGACCCGGGTATTCAGAGCCACCGCTGTTTGTTGTGTCTTTGTGGACGCGAATCCGCCCCGTCGGCAACCACGCACTGAAGGAAACCTAGGAAGATAGCTTTCACAAGGGGAATTTTTATTTGCGTCAAAACTGAGCAAGTTGTAAAATAAAATTCTTGTCCTCCCAACTGGGGAGCCCAAGAACACTTCCAAGGAGCAAAACATGACAAAAGTCAAAATAGTACGCCCAATTGCTCACAACTTTGATGTATACTAGTATATCGCCGCCACGGAACACAAGAGCGATTCAGCGCGGGATGTGTTATCTTGGAACCTGGTGCACACGTCCCCAGAATCTGGAGTAAAAACGGCTCTCTCCCTGGTTCGATTCCAGGGTCTGTCATTTCATCCAAACCCCAATTTAAACCCTGTGCGGTTGTTCTCCCCTTGAAAGGTTTGAACAAGCGCCTGGGGTTCAATGTTCAACCTGTGGTTTGGATGCCCTTCCCCCTTTTTTCCCCAGGCGACAACTCTGACTATTAGTTACTGCGCCACGGGACCGAATTTCCATGAATCATTGGTCTCCCTAATCAAACCCAACATCCAAGGTTAATCTGTCACCGTCACCATTGTGTATGGTATTATTGTGCTTATTCCTTCATGATAGCCACTAAGTGATATTGGTTACTTGATTGCCATCATCTATTCCCTTGAAGGCTCTTCTTTGTTGCACACATGAGTTCAGGTACACTTCCAGACATATCTTCGGTTGTTGTCATTCCCCCACTCGATCGGCCAGCTATACTTCGGCTGTGGACTCCGTGCCTTTTCTGCTTCCGGGTCCCTACTGTCGCACTGCACTGCACTCACAATTCTTGGGATTGTAGATCAGATTTGCGAGATGGTACAAGAGCTTCAACGGGACTATTATTTCTGTTGCAAAAGAGCTCCCCAACGACGCAGAACTCTCCCTTACCTTCGACGAATCCTGTCAATCCTGGGGACGCGAATTAATCTCCGCGATGAACACACCATGTTGCTCTGTTCACCAAGGACTTGAGGGCGGCTTTTACCTGGACCATGTTTGTCCGTTCAGAAGTGCTAGTTGTTCTCCAGGGCCATAGTTGTCTTGTACAATGTACTTCAGTATTAACGGGTTTGTATGGCACATATTATAGTGTGCAAAAATTCAAGGCTGACGACTTCCAGGGATCTTTGGGAATATGAGAATATCAGCAGTACATATCAAATTACAGCCATTTGCAGAACTTAGGGCGCGGGCTGTTTTTTTTCTCATTTCATGGATTTTCAGCAAGTCTTCTGCCCTGAGCTCATTTTTGATCGGATTGCCTTGGAGGTGGGCGCGTTAGAATCGTATTCAAAATCCGCAGTCAATGCAATACCAGTATCTTTGATGCCATCAGAAAATGAAATTTCTACCGCAAAATCTCTGCCTTTGGCAAGTCACCTGTAGCACTCGGACTACTGCTCGGATTCACCTAGATTTGGGAGGATGTTGAACCCGTGCTGACCCGGACCCTACCCGCGGTATACAAGGGTTCTTGCGGGTCAATATTTCGACAGATTCAGGTGTGGGAAACACGAGATATAAGCTCTCAATATTGCTTTCTCTGACTTCTTTTTGTTAGTAATTTACTATACAGCACCATCGATTCCAGATTGATGGTAGTCGTTTCAGGTCTAACATCATTTCTGACCCGAAAACCTGGTTTCTAGCGATGGAACAGACATTGCTTAGGGCCCTACGGGTTTACCCGCGGTAAACCCGTTGTACCCGTACAAATTCGGGTACGGGTTTGGACCCTTACCCGGCGAGGGTACGGGTTGTCCGGGTAGGGGTCCGGGTTGCGACTTTCCAACCAGGACCCGGACCCGTGCCCAACACTATATTCTACAGAAGCAAAACCTACCCGAGTCCGTAAAGTGTCGGACGCCAGATGGAAATGATTCCTAGGCCTTCGGCAATCCAGCCGACAGTATGACATTTTCCGAATGTTCCTGATCCGGCTGATTTCAACCAAGTTTCAACCAGGAATATTTGAAAACCCCCTCCATAGCCGTGTTATAGTCTTTTCAAGTTTCTCGTATATGTATGCTGTTATATCCATTTAATCTTTCCTCCTTATGTGCCCAGATTTCAACTCTCGCAACCCACACGTGATTTTCGGCTTTATTTTCTTCAATCGAAGGACGATGTTTAATGGTCCACGCATTGTTTTTTCAACACCTTACAGCAATTAGTTCTAAATGTATTCTACGAGGCTGAAACTATCGGTCTCAGGACTTGAGCAAAAATTTCAGTTGACGTCCATACGTATCACGTATTACGGCCGTATTTGACCCGTACCGTACCGTGTCGCCCTCGTGGCCTCTTTCCGGTCACCGTACGTATCCGTATTCGCGTCCGTAATCACGTATTTTGTCACGTACCATATACGGTACGTACAGTGCGATTCCCTAATAGACAGGTTGCAAGAAACGAAGGTATAAGAGCAACATGGTTGAAGTCGTACCTAGACTTCGGCCCCTCCCGGTCTTTATGGGCATTCGCGGCAGACGAGTACCTTTCACTTAACATCCTGGCTACCCAAGATAAAATCGTTGATAAAGCACTACGTGCAACAGTGTTCCTTCAATCCTGGGATGCGAAACAAACGCTCAAACCCAGGGACTTCAGAGATATGATGAAAGTCGCGCGGAAGAGAGGCATCCGAATGGACGGACTTGCCTTCTCAAGATATAATGAGAGAGGTGACAATTTGGTACCACATAAAGTCAAGGGCAACACGGGGCCTCTTCAACATTGGAACTGCCACTACGTGCTTGAAAGCACAGAGCAGGGAGAAAATGATAAACCACACCTGCTCCAAATCGAACAGGTCTCACGGTTGAAATTCTCCTCCTCATTAGACTTTAGTGTCTTGCCTTCGCAGCGCAAGGCGTTGATCTAAAGACCTACTGGCGCTGTGAGATAAACGAGTTAGAGTTCTGTGGACCAACATACCGCATTTTTTCTGTGAATTCAATGAGCCGCTGAATCAGAGGAATCCATATGAAACCGGACGATGGCAACGTAACCGGAGAGGAATATTGGATTGGGATAGATCTCCTCATTCGATGTCGTTGGCGAAGGAAGCCTACTTACTAGATTTTCCATGACCCGTACATGTGAGCCATAACCGCTCGAAAACCAACGTGCACCTACACCCGGTTCGAAGGTGACTGTAGCTCGAGCCGTGCCTGCGAAAGGGAGGGCCAGTAATCTGAAAAGCATGTCAAAAATTATTAGTGAGTATGATGGGTGGGTCTCGTGCTCCAGTATCTAGATCTACTCGAAGATCAGTGGCCCTAGATAACCACGACCCACATATACATCTAACTCCAGGCGATGAGGTTAATAATATTTACGCATTTCCGGGGCCCAGTTCGAGTTGGAACTGCGCCTGACGCGACGAGTTATAGCAGATTTATAAATCTGGAACAGGGCCAGTCAGCCAACATGTGAATACGAACTAACTTGACGCTTGAAGCTTGGATGGGTTGCAATACATGCGTCTGAAACGAGCAACGAGTGCTCCGGCTCAAGGCGCGCCGCGAGTCAGGGCAACGAAGTCCTCAAAGTCAAAGGAAATTCAGCCCTGATAAGTGCGTACCTCGTTAGCATATCCCGAGCTGCGGACAATAACGCCAATGTCTTGGTATGGATCTGGGACTTCTGCTCAAGGGTAGACGTAGCGGTGAGTAAATTAGGAGATCAGGAGACCAACAGAGAAACAGAGATACAGTGGTCTGCGAAAGGACCACCAAGACGCAGCCACCTCTGAGTATGTTGGATGGTTGATGGCCTTGTCGAGGAAGGCAGGGCGAAAAGCAATGCCGAGGAAGGCTGGTGAGTGAAATGTACCTTGCGGTCGATCAGGGAACAAGAAATAATAGCTTACATGGATACAAAGTTGACTGCGAGGACAGCCAAGTCAGAGCCAAGAGATCTGAGAGTCAAGATGAGACTCGGGCCAGAGGACTGGAATGAGGGATGGAGGTGGGTGTATGTACTTTAACGAAACCACACCGCAAGCTCTGCCACCAGAGTAGAGCCAACTCGATAATGAGGACTAAAACTTGAGTGGATCAGTCAGTCCTCTGGCTCTACACACGCAAGATCATTTACCGGGTTGGGAGGACCGAGAACCCATCGGGCTGAATGAAAAATAAAGGAGGAAATGAGGCGAAGCTACAAGTCTGAGTAGCTCGGCGGCGGCTTGTGGGATGTGCAGGCAAATCTGCTATCGAGTGAAAATGGATCAGAACGAAACCGCAATTAGGTCCTCAAAACATACCTTCGGCGCTCTGGGTGTGACCACGAAGGACTGAGGTTGAACCCAGGAAGTCGATATTGACCACATATTTGTTAGATTTCAATGAGACCAACCTATAGAATTCAAAGATAATCATCCCGATGTTTGAAGGCTCGCCTCGCAGCCATCGATAAAGCCAATAGTGTGGAATATAACATCGAGTATACCTTGAGCAATATTATCGAAACCGGAAGCATGGGCGAAGGAAGAGCATGAGTAACTCAAGTCATTGGATCTCGTGGAGGTCCTAGCATACAATGCGACTTGCCGTCGAGATCTAATCGAAAGGCGAGCGCCGCAGTTAAATCTCGGTTGCGAGATCCAAATTCTGGGTAAAATGCACGAAATGAGCCAGAATAAAACAGCGAAGGCAAGTACCTTGAAATTCAAGATTATAATTTCGGTCCTTGAGTCTTGACTCGCTGTCTTGTACCAGTAGGAGTAGTGCGAGAAGGAGTTGGAGGGCAATGCGAAGCTAGGTTAGGATGAGATGGCAGAGGGCAAGAGAATTGAACGGAGAGAAATTGAAAGAGGAGAAAGTAATAGGTAAAGGTAGGGACGGGATGGGCAAAAGCAGCAAGAGGGAGGACGCGGAGCGGCGGGTGGGTGATAGTGGAAAGCAATAACGAAAAGGATGGGATAGGATTGGAGAGCGGAAGCGCACGGGTTGGTCTTGCAGGCGCGAGATACATTGTCGACCAGGGTAAATGTGACCGGAGATATGTGCGGTATCCGTCGCTCGAGAGGTGTCGGCGTCAGCGTCGGAACCGGCAGGCATTGGAGAATAAAATACGGGAGAGGCAGGGGGGAGGGAGCGGTGAGGGAGAGACAGGATGAAGCAATGGGTGGATGCTGAGGATACAAAGAGAAGACTTGAAGGTAGGAGGACATAGAGATATTGACGCATACGCGTGCGGCGGCGACGTCATCGATTCGCGATTGCATTGTATCAACTAGGATTATTCGCAAGTATGCAACAGGTAGGCGGCAGTTCAGCAAAGGTCTCCAGTTAGATTCAGTGTTCGACTTAAGGGTTAAGCCTTAAGTTAAGTTAAGCCTTAATAAGGCCTTAATGTTAAGCTTAACAAGGAGCCAGAATCGTCCAAAGGCTTAATTAAGGGTAATGATGGCATCAGATATTGTGATCCCATCCAAATATTTTCCTCATGGCCAAGACCATCCACGACAAGCTCCAGCTATGCTGCCTGCGAAATCTGGCCTCTGAGCCTTCTTCCATCCTGGTGAAAAACAGAATTCGACCCACTACAAGGCATACTGTCTCCACTGCGTCCAAACTCACCGTCCTGTGGCTGGATTAGCCAGTAACATGTAGACCCAGCCGAAAGTTTTCAAGGGTTTCGATATCCCGTTCAATGACGTGCAGGTGGAGGCAGTCTGTACCTGGTTCCATTCTGCAACCCCCTGCACATGCACCTCACAAGGCCTTCACTCAGCAGCAGCTATTGATGGAGTTGGCAGCGGAGCACAGTGACGAGGAATCAGACGATGGAGAGTTGGAGGGCTCTGGGGATGGCTACTAGTAGTTCTATGGGCTCTCATGTATCACCGCTGTGTAAAATTGCACCCCCCCCCAGGAAATTAAGGCCTTAATATGGGACCCTTAATTAAAGCTTATTAAGGTTTAAGGCCTTAACCATCCCGACCCTTAATGAGGGCTTAAGGTCGAACACTGGTTAGATTTGATGGAGGGACATAATGTGGCGATGCAGCATGACGAGTCGTCTTTGCCTTCTTCCCGTCACCGCCCATTTTTCTTCCCGGAGAACATGCGCACTGACTTAGGCCATCGTCTAGCGGGAACTAGAAAGAAGATTGGTGTTAGCTCTGCTGTGTCTTCCAGTGCAAGCTCCTCGTTGGTCGAGCGGGTAGAATGAGCCGCGAGTTTGGGCGCGATGCTCATGGTGAGCTTGGAGGGTGGGAATGCGGGTGGTGAATGGGTGCGCAATCATCTATACATGCCTTCACATCTCACAAGGCTCACATGCTCTGAGTTAACAGACTGACTATGTATGCCACACACGCTGCTCGCAACTCCGAGCCCTTTCCTTCATTGATTCTCGATTCTCGATCGCAATTGGGCTGCTTGCAGTTTCCCACCCGCCTGCTGAGGTCGATACAGACCCTCAGCGTCCGCATTCCGCACTCCTGCTCCACTGCACGCTAGAAGTTATACCCTGCACCCGCGTGCCCTCGCTTTCGCTCTTGCACCACCGCCCTGCGCGTGCATCACCCCGGATCTTCCACTGGCGGTCCGCCAGATGCCGACCTTCGGCGTCGTCAGCGCTTTTGTTCCCTCGGCCTCGGAGCCTTGCCCTCATACTCCTCGCACAGCCCCTGCGCTGCCCCTCCGACAAACCGTGACTTCGGCGCCCACCCGCATGCACACTACTTCTACATACTGGGCACGGACCTGCACTCGACCCCTGATTTTGCGCCCGCATTCACGGTCCATTGTGCCCCTTCCACACGTGCGCCGAGCTCGCACTTCTGTCTCCCGCTCTTCACTGTGCACCTCACACGAACCATCCCCACCTCTGTACTGCACCCTTCCATGCCTTCCCT